>JAWZYV010013620.1:0-198123 GCA_038373885.1 Cheiracanthium punctorium
ATCCGATAAGCTCAAGAGTTTTGAGCCACCAGACGGTGCGGCAGTTGAACCTTCGGCAATTTGGCTGGCGTCGTATGCAAACTGCGCGCACTGAATATGTATGTTTACTTAGCGATTTTATTTGCAGCAACTGGCAACGGCAAAATGAAATTGTTTTGATTTCGATCTTACGTGGTGCTACACTTGCGTCTAAACGACATGAAAAATCTCCTATCACAAAATGAGCACGCATGCGCGGTAAGGCAACTGGGAACTTTGTCATTTTCAGCGGAGATAGAAGAAAAGGGGCCGTCCATTTATTTACAAGTGTTTCTTGATGCAGAGAACACGAATTTATCACAAGATGAGCAAGCATGCGCAGTAGCGCAGTGATTATTTTCGGAGAAAAAAATGTCAAATTGAATTGTTTTATATTGTTTCAGGAGTAAATGTACTTACGCATGTCTCTCAACAAAACAAAATTTGTTTACGCTGGTTGTAAAAACGCCGCATTTTAATGAGATTGACAAAATATAAAAGATACAAAATTTAATTGAATTATTGCGTTAAATTAATTACGATAAACTAACAGCATTCAAGGCTACCGATGTCAGAAATATTATGTAATGCATGAATTATTTTCATAAATTAAATATTTGAAAAATCTATTTAGTAAAATCTGATCATTACATTACAGCAATAAGCTGAATAGTTAGATTAATTAGAGGGAATTATTTACGTTAAATAATTACAATTTTTTAAATAATAATGGCTTATTTACTGTGCTTTTCTTGGAAATATTGGCAGAGAATGCTATTGCTAAAAACATTACGCAAACTGCTTGGAGGCTAATTAATGAATTACATTAAATAACGTCCAAATAATAGTTGTTTAACATCTGAGCATTCTAGAGTAAATCTAATAAATAAATTTTATAAAAATATTTACATTAAATGTATCTTTTAAATAAATGAATTATAGCAAATAGATCAGTAAATTGTAGTACAAAATAAAACTTAATCATTATATTAATACGATACGGTAATTAATTTATTAATGCTTCACTAATTAGTTAACAATGCATAATTACGGTTTGTTTATCAATTACCACTTATTTATCATGTTTGTTTTTTTAATAAGAGCACAGGATGCAATTGCTAAATACATAAAAACACTGAACCTAAAAATTATGTTGAGTTTTTAGGGAATTTAACCCACCTTTTAACTCAGGTTTAACCAGTATGTTCTAATCATTGAAATTAAGCAGTAGTAAAAATTCTTGTTTTGTGAACAGTGTTGATTCCAACATATGTCTTTGAATTCTGCTCCAGCTCAACCCTGGGTCCCAGCAGAGCATTTGACATTGAAAGACCTATACTGTAAACCACATTGGCAACAGAAAGGCAAACTTATCTGCTGTCTTTTCAATGATGAAATGAATAGGTTAAAATTTGGTTCACAATTAAACATAAAAGATAGACTCATTACAGATTAAAGTATTTTGTAATATTTAATCTGTGGAGAGAGCACCTACCACAGAAGATAACTGCAAAGCAGTGCAATAACAAGGGGAGTGCTCCTGCATTGGTGCAAAACATGGAGACACCTGGAGAGAGCAGCCTGTCTTTTCGTAATGCACCGGAGTGAGGACAAAATGTGTTCCTCCGCACCGCATCACACACAAGGTCAAACGCGCACCACGCATATGACCAAAACACAATGTATCGTGTGCATGCATTTTGGTCACATACACAGAAGCATACTCGGCACACCTTTTCAGCCGCTTTGCTCTCTCCAGTTGCCTCCATGGTGATATCATGGAGAACAACAGTTCTGCGAGTGACACAGCCAACACCAACCAACCAAAAAACTACGACACTCTATATGTACGCCTAGAAATTGCATTCTTTTGGTATCCCTTTTCTATCTCGGAATCCACTCTAACGATTTTTTAAAAACTAATATATGATTTTAATTGGTGCTGAAATCGACTGATGGTGGTGACTGATGTTGCCGTTTTATTTAGGAAAACTCTTTTTTTTTATTTAATCCAGTTTAAAGAGGGGACATAGAGTCATATTGGCCCATAGGGCTCAAGACCCCCTGAATAAGTTACGTTGAATAACAAAAATTTGCATTTTACTCAATTTTTACAAATTGAAAAAAAAAGGTATTTCACTCAATTAATATAAACATTAAACAAGAAATTTTTGTTTTTATAAATTTTAAATTTGATCATTATTTGGAATTCATTTTGATGCTACAATAATACAGGATGCTATTAAGCTGTCCTTGCTATGTGCCAGGCCAGTTACAGTAAAAACAGACTATGAAACAGAAAGTATGAAATAGGCTTGCCAACTTTTATACACAGATTTACAGGACTTTTGCGATTATGATGTGGGGCATAGCTAAAAAAAAAAGGGTGATCCAGCTTACTTATTATGAAAAGGCGAGAAACACAATTAAATCTAGATTTAATTTTTACTTAGTATAGTTAATTTAGTTACCAGTTAAAACAATTAGGCTTACCAGGGGCGTAGCCGGGGGGGGGGATATCGGGATATATCCCCCCCCCCGAAAAATTTTCCTGGCTACACGCCTGAGGCTTACCATATGTTTTTAAGTGCAACCCAGGACAAAACCATATTTTTGTGGAGTCTGACCCAGGACTTCAGCAAAATCTCGTCATAACGAATTTCAAGGAAAAATTAAATTTGTAATTCTCAAAAATTTGTTAAAATGATTTGCTTGTTTGTGGGATTACAGCCAATTATCTACACTGGGGATTTAGGTTGGCAGGGGGAGGGTCCCTCTCCGTTACGACTTTTTAAGAAATGGAGCAGATGTACCAGGCAAAGATCTCACAAACTGAACAAATTTAGAAATGTTGCGACATGAAGTATCAGACTTCTGAAAAACCTTAAAAATTACTTTCCACTTCTCTTCATTAAAAATTTTAAAGCGGATTTAAAAACGGGATGGTGACCATACACATACTTGAATTTGAAAGTCAGCCCCGGACATCTTCAAACCGAGTACGTTATTTTGGGCAGCACTAAAAAACCAGGACTGTCCAGGCTAATTCCGGATGTCTTATAAACCTAGACCTAATCCAAGTATAATAAAACTGAGTCTTCTATCCCTTTTCTTTATAATCATAACAAAAAGAAGTAGCTGTTACAATTAATCATAATTTTTATTTTCTTTCCAAAGCAAAAGCAAAATCACTTTGACATTTAAACAATAATTAAAACAACCATAAGTAGCTAATATTGATAAGATAACTTTATAATAAGTTCAAAATCACATCTTGTTCTAAGTTTAAAATAATTATTTGAAAAAAAAAATGCTTAAACCACTTTAACAAAAAATCATTTACTACTTACTTAAAAAGAAAACTTAAGTATGCAGTGTAATCAGTTCTGATGAGATCATATTTATTTAGAAAAATTTTTTCAAAATCTATCGAGATTATAATTTATCAACTTCTTAACCCTAGTAACCCCACTGTAACTGTCAAGACTCCGACCAAAGAATAATAAAACTAATTGCCCGATTAACACGGTCTAACATTGGAGTCTCAACATTGAAGAAAAAAACTTGAATGTCTACCCGACATGTACACAGGTTCAGATATAAAATTAAAACTTCACTTCTCCCAACAAGACAGACAACAAGTAATCCGAAAACATACTAAAATCGCTTACCTGGGTAGTGATGCTTTGTTTCCTGAAAAAAAAATGTGTGCGTGGTTTCGTGGAAAGAAATAAATCAATCTGCATTTTTTGATAATATATTGTCTCACAAAATTCAAAATCAATTAATTTAAGTTAAATTAAAAAGGCACTTTATTAAAATTTACATATTCCACATAATGCACACACGTAAAAACTACACCAGACATTAACTATAAAAAAGGTTACTTTTCAGAAGCATAGCACATTCAATAACACTTCTACATTAAACTTAACCGCGCAAAAATTCCGCACTTATTCACACAACAAAAAGGAGAAAAACCTAAGTATTTTTTTTTCACACACAGTATGGTTATGCCATCTGTTGGACATAAAAAAAAAAAAAAAAAAAAAAAACAATTTTTATGAAATGCAAGAACAAAATTAAACAGACGAATTGAAATCAAAAATATAAATAAAATACAATGTTTCAAAAGGTGGTTTTCGTAACAGTAACCCTATGGGTTCATTTGAAGAAACAAACTTTTTGCTAGCCTCCCGCGCGTTTGTTTCCCCTCTCCGGCGTTCGCCGAAGTTCGTCGGCAACTGCCCTCGCCGCGTGACGTCACGTTTTCTCCCGCGGTTCTTCTTTCGGTTTTTCTCATGAACCGTGATCGCTGCAGCATATCTCCATAGTAACGGAGACATTTTGTTTCTGATTGGCCGGTCAGAACCTTGTTTTATGCAAATTAACTGTTGCACATGTGAATTGTACGTATATAATGTGGTTCCTTTTGCCTGCGAGTTATTGCATTTCTATGGCATGCTACTTGATTCTAGCCTCTGTATATTCTGTGTATGCTAGTTCTGTAAGACGCTCAGCGAGCGTGAATGTATTTGAACTTTATAATATTTCTTTTAATTAAAGAACTTTTGGTTTCTTAATGATGTCTCATAATTTCAAGTGTTAAATCACCACTGCTGGCAAAATGCGAATAATATCTTCTAAGATTTTGGTTATGGGCCGAGCAATCCCATTGTAAAACTGCTCATTGCTGACTTTTAATAATGACAGCGTACGTGCATTGTAACTTTCAACTCAAGCCCCGGCCTGTGTTTTCCGTCATTCGGCGTTACCGAGGTGTCTTCACCGAGGAGTGTAGCGGCGTTATGAAGCAAGTGTTCCGGCTCTAGTGTTGTCGTATTCTACAAGTATCATCATCTTGTGCCTTCAAGAGTTCCGTCACCAGTCAAGCGTTCGAATCCCCGTTTTAGTGTTTAGTTTTCAAGCTGGTGTATTATTCCTTGCGTGGAAATGGACTTTTATTGAGTTGCTTCGACGGGGGCCGATCATATCGGCGTTTCAGCCAAGCTTTAAAGGAGCCTTTTAACAGACTATGGAACTTTCCTTGCAGTAATGTTTCGGTTTCATCAGTATGAAATAGGACTCTCCCGTGTTGTAAGTTATATTTAAATTTTCATCATATGCATGTGTTTATTATACTTCTTGTAAATTAGTGTTGTAAAGTGGTAATAATGTGCTCGCATATTCACGAAAGTCACAACCAAATAGAGATGCTTAATGCATCGAACTGGAACACCTGGAAAGATGACATGAAGGTTTTGTTAATGGAAAGGGGAGTTTGGAAATTTATTGATAAAACTGAACCCGCTTTAGACGATAAAGCTACACAAAAGGAAATACTAGACTACAATTTGCGTAAAGCGAGGGCATATTCGACGATATATTTGGGTGTTAGCCCTGATCTTCGCTCACTTATATCAACGGTAGATTCGGGTGATGTTGCATGGGACACGCTTAAAAAGCATTTCGAACCCTCTTCTAGAGCTAGAACTATACAACTTTTAGATGAATTTTTCTCGCATCGTTATGTTGCGGAAGAAGGAATTGGATTATTTGCTGCTAAAGTAAAGAAAACAGTACTTAAATTACGCGACTTAGGTCACCCTGTTGAGGAGTTATATCAGGGATTTCAGCTCATTCGATATTTAGATTCTAACTTTCAGAATATAGTACAAACGATTTATCGTTGGCCAGAGAAAGACTTTACCTTTCAGAAAATCTTAGACGAACTACTTGTAGAGGAGGGACGCATTCGTCAAGTGAAGGGGGACACAAGTAATTACGAGAGTACTTTGTTATCCACAACTGTTGAGGACACGCAAAAACATAAAAATGAAAACCCCAACAAGTTAGGTCCCTGCTTCCGGTGTAAAAAATACGGACATGTAATAGCCAATTGCAGAGTAAAGCTTAGTTTTAATAGAAATAAAAGTGGTACAAAACGAAAAGTAAAATCTAGTAATTATTGTGATGTTAAAGTAAACGAAAATCTCCTTAATGTTGAAGCTAGTAAACCTTAATGCAGTAATAAACAAAATTTGGGTATTTGATACAGGTGCATCTAATCATTTCTGCAACAACAAAAGTTTATTTTCCACATATAAACCAGTACAAAACACCACAATGTCTCTCGCGATAGGAAACTTAGAAAGTGAGGTAGAAGGTGTTGGAACTGTAGAGTTTGGTGTACGTCTTAATGGAAAAGTACATATTATAAAGCTGACGGATGTGATGTACTCACCGAAATTGCGTAGGAATTTGATATCTGGTTTGAAGGTGGAAAGTGCTGGTGCAAAGTTTATAGGTACAAACGGTAAAATTTGGGTATATAATAAAGCAGGTGAAGCAATTTTTTATGCCAAACGTACCAATGGTCTTTATTTTTTTAAACCCTCGCACTACATTAAAAATAAAACGGACGGCAAAAAGGTAGGAAGTAAAATGTATAATCTGTCAGCTGAAACAACCAGTAAATTAGCCCTTTGGCACTACAGGTTTAATCATGCTAATATGGATTATTTAGTGCATACTAGTAAAAATAATAGTGTTCGTAGATTACCCACATTAAAAATCAATAAAGAATCTTGTACGTCGTGTAAACTAGCTAAAGCGCGAAGGAAGAGTTTTAAACCTATATCGAATATTAGATCTTCGAAACCGCTTGAATTATTGCATCTTGATGTATGTGGGCCGTTGCCCGTTGCGTCACTTGACGGTAGCCAATATTTCTTAACTGTCACTGATGATTATTCTAGGCACGTAACTGTTTTTACTTTGAAGAAAAAGTCTGAAGTTTTTTATTGTTTTCAAAAATACCAAAGACGAATGGAACGGCAATTAAATTTAAAAATTGTAAATGTGCGTACAGATAATGGAATGGAGTTTTGTAATAAAGACTTTAAACATTTTCTTGACAAAGAGGGTATTCATGCCGAAAGAACAAATACTTACACACCAGAACAAAACGGTGTTAGTGAACGGTTTAACTTAACAGCAATGAACGCAGTTAGGGCTATGCTTCATGCCAGCAGTTTAAGTAATAAATTTTGGGGCGAAGCAATTCAATGCTTCGTACACACTTGGAATCGAATTTGTCATAAAAATAAAGATAAAACACCATTCGAACTTTTTACAGGTAGAAAACCAGTAGTCTCTTACTTTAAAATCTTTGGCTGCACAGCCTATGTAAACACACCGAAGAATTTAAGAAATAAATTAAGTTTAAAATCAAAAACCGGCATAATGGTAGGGTATGCGTCGGATACTAGAGGTTATCGCATTTTTCTTAAAAATGAAAATAAAGTAATAGAAACATCAAATGTTAAATTTAGTGAGAGAATTAAGTGTGTGGAAGCCGAACTGGAACCCAGTAAGAGTAATAAAAGATTTGTATATTTTCAAAAAAAATGATATGGATTTAACCAGTCTTGAGCAAACGCATGGTGAAATCGCCCTCCCCCCAGATGAAAACATCGTTTGGATTAGACGTGCTGTTCCACGAAAGGATGAAACGCGAGTTGATATTTATTATAACATTGAGGGTAAAAATATGCGTTTAAGATCCGGTAATGAGGTAGAGAAATACTGTAAAGCGCATAACATTAAATTTGATAGTAATCTGTTTGATTTTAGTGGTAAAAACACTTATTCAGGAAAAGTGACAGGTCAAATAAATTTAGATGAAACAACGGACAATTGTCAACCCGAAGCGCTTAATATAGAAATAAAAATTCCCAGTAATTATAATGAATGTATGTCGTCTGCGGAAGTCGAAAAATGGCAGTGTGCTATGGCCGAAGAATTAAAGATGATGCATGCGCGTAATGTGTGGGAACTAGTCCCTAAACCTGATAATAAAAAAAATTATAGGGAACCGCTGGGTATATAATTTGAAATGTGATGAAAATAATAGGATAGTAAAATATAAGGCCAGACTTGTAGCGCAAGGATTCGCGCAATATAGAAACGACACATATGACGAAGTTTTTAGTCCGGTAGTTAATTTTTCATTAATCAGACTATTCTTTTCAATTCTTGTATGTTTCTTTAATTGGTGTTACTGTCAAATCGATATTAAATGTGCGTATTTATATGCACCTCTACAGGAAGAAGTTTACATGTATCAGCCACAGGGATTCAAAGATCCCAACCATCCTGATCACGTTTGCCTACTTAAAAGAGCTTTGTATGGTTTACGGCAGAGCGGTAAAGAATGGTTTTGTGAACTTGACCGAACACTAGAAAAATTAAAATTTAAAAGACTAGAATGGAGTAATTGTACATACGTATATAGTGATAATGTTGTTCTTCTTGTGTATGTCGATGACATTTTGATTTTTGGAAAAACATTGGACTGCGTCAACCACATTGTAAGTTTGTTCAAAAATGAATTTGATATCACTGTTTTAGGAAAAACAAAAATGCTTCTAGGAATTGAATTTGAAGAAAAGTTTGGAAAGTTATACATACACCAACACAAGTACATAGATAAAATTTGCGAACAATACAAAAGTTTTAATTTCCCACTATCAACTCTCCCCATTGTTAAAGGCTGTATCCTGTCAAAGACGGACAGTCCTGCATCAGAATCGGAAAGAAATGAAATGTTAAAGTTACCATATAGAAACGTTGTGGGATGTTTGTCGTATCTCGCGAACCGTACGAGACCAGACCTTTGTTATGCTGTAAATATTTTAGCACAATTCCAAGAAAACCCCGGTGTAAAGCATTGGAACGCATTATTGCGATTATTGGGTTATGTTCAATATACAAGAGATTATAAACTTAATTTGTCAGATGTAACTAATGTAGAAATTAACTGTTATAGTGATTCAGACTTCGCATCCAATAGAGATGATCGCATTTCTATGGGTGGGATATTGCTGTTCATGAGTAATGCGCCCGTAATTTGGCGTACGTTCAAACAAAAGTTTGTAAGTCTTTCTACCATGGAATCGGAATTTGTTACTTTAACGGAAGCTTCTAAAGAAGTTAGTTGGATAAAACACATCTTAGATGAATGTAATGAATTGGGAATTGCTGAATTACAATTAAAAGACAATAAGATATTTTGTGACAATGAGGCCGCGATTAGATATGCAAAATCGCCTATTGAGAATATTCGATCTAAGCACATTGACGTAAAACTACACTTTATAAGGGATTTAGTAAATGATGGACTTTTTGAACTTAGATATGTTCATAGTAAAAAGAACTTAGCTGATGTATTTACGAAGCCACTCCACAAACATGGACTGAATAAGTTTTGTGAGAGTATATTTGAACGAAGTGTATAATATATTGTTTTCTTGCACAGGAATATTTGTGGTTTGTGATTTAAAAAAAAAAAAAAAAAAAAAAAAAATTGTGTGTTTGTAAATAATTCTGCAGAATACGTCTAATAAGGTTTATTGTATTGTATTGTGTTGCATCGTTTAATATATATATACTAAAATGTTTTGAATTTAAATGTGTAAAGGTTTTGGGAAAGTAATTTTGAATTTTTTTCATGTTTTGATAATGTACTTTTTTTTTGCTGCGATCACGGTGCATGAGAGGGGGCCGCTTGCTAGCCTCCCGCGCGTTTGTTTCCCCTCTCCAGCGTTCGCCGAAGTTCGTCGGCAACTGCCCTCGCCGCGTGACGTCACGTTTTCTCCCGCGGTTCTTCTTTCGGTTTTTCTCATGAGCCGTGATCGCTGCAGCATATCTCCATAGTAACGGAGACATTTTGTTTCTGATTGGCCGGTCAGAACCTTGTTTTATGCAAATTAACTGTTGCACATGTGAATTGTACGTATATAATGTGGTTCCTTTTGCCTGCGAGTTATTGCATTTCTATGGCATGCTACTTGATTCTAGCCTCTGTATATTCTGTGTATGCTAGTTCTGTAAGACGCTCAGCGAGCGTGAATGTATTTGAACTTTATAATATTTCTTTTAATTAAAGAACTTTTGGTTTCTTAATGATGTCTCATAATTTCAAGTGTTAAATCACCACTGCTGGCAAAATGCGAATAATATCTTCTAAGACTTTTTTACTCCACTGATTACTAGCATATGCACCTGTGGGCATATTGGTATTACATCATCGCCAACACATTCAGAATGAATCGCCAAATATGAACACGCTATTCAAACTCTTATTTCCTGTCACATGAAAATGGCGAGGCGGAATTGTCCTGTAAGGTTCCACTCTGTCAGTTCATGACAAAATGGTGCGGTGGGATTGTCCTGTGGGTGGAATCACAGAGGAAAAATCTCCGCAGAATTGACCTGTTCCCATGGGCACCGGCAGAATATTTCCCAGGGTGGGGGCAAAGACTACTTCAATGTATGGTTACCATGTTCGAAAGCGCAAAAAAGCAAGGGAAAACACTGCATACAAAAATCCAGGGGGGTGGCATTGCCCCCCCCCTTGCCCCATGCCTGTTCCGATTCTAATAGTAGTATTCGCGAAGCATCCTATCAGCTGGTTACAGGCCGATCAACTGAAACTTTAGAATTTCAAGCTTTATGTGCGAGAAGAACGTAAATGATTTAAAAAGCATGGATGAATCTGATTTTTTAATGTATTACAATCAAAGTAAATAAATGGTAGAAACATGAAAAGGAGGAATTGCTTAGAACATATTCAGTGGCAGATTGAGAAAAAAAATTCTGGAAGGGGCACAAGGTATTTTTTGTCACATTTTCTTATAGAATCACTTGAATTTGCAAAACAAGTGAATTTTCTATAGCGTAAGCTTCATTTGTCTGGGGGGGCATGTACCCTGGGGCTCCCCCTTCTGGATCTGTCAATGAACATATTGCAAAAGCGATCGTGAAATAATAGCGTCTTGGTAACAACATGCAGTTGGGAAGCAGTAGTTCGAGGGTTCTGTCCTCGCTGTGGCTTAAGTTTCCTTCTTGCTAACAAAAAAAAAAAAAAAACAGTTTTTGCTTAAATAATTTCGACAATATCCCTTCTAAAGTTCCATTAAATACTGAAGAAATAGTAAACACTCAAAATCTTATTCCTGGGGTTATGAATCTGCATTTTAATTATTTTTCATTTTCAAGATATTAGTTATTCTGTTTTGGAAAAACGAATAATTGCTAATTCTAAACTCCTGTTGTCTAAGCAAACTTACTATTTGAAAATTGTCAACTTTGTGTAACACATTTTGAGTTACTTATTTCATATAGTTTTTATTTTGGCATAAAATGGACGTAATTCTAGCTCATGTTTGTAAATTTCACGCGATTCTAGATACTTGGAAATGCTTTGTTGCAAAGGAATGAATGATTTTATGACAAATCTGTATATCTATTTTCAACCATTCTGTTTATTTTTTCAGTTTTTTATTAATATCTTCTAAAATACAGTGGAACCCCGATCTATCGTTCCCGCATTCATCGTTTTCCCGTATTGATTGTTTTATTTCTATGGTCCCTGCACAAACTGTATTCAAATAACGTTAACAAAACCCGCATGTATCGTTTGTCAAAAATTCGCTTTCCCGCGTCCATCGTTGTAAAATGTTTCTTCAGACCGAAATGAAATTGAAGATCAAGCGGATCAAAACGGCTTACAAACTTAATTACTTCCTGGTATGATATCTTGGGTTGATGATGGTATAGGTGAAGAGTTCTTACATCCAGGAGGGATGTATATGGTGAGAAATGCAGTGATTATATTGATTTAGAAGTAGCAACGTGCGGTATCCTAAGAATGGAAGAAATATGATGCAAATAATGGAAGAAGCTGAGAATAATATTCATGGCGATGAGACTGAGCCAACACTAGTGCCTAGTTTATCCTATGCAATAACGGTATTTAAAATTGTATGACTTTTATATACGAACATGAATATACTTAAAAAGACAAAAAAAATACTGTAAATCTTAAGAATTTTGTTTAATTAAAAGATTAATGAAAAACCCAGTGAAAAATTACTGATTTTTTAAAAATAAGTATCACTTAATTTCTAAACAACTTCAATTAGCTTATTTACAGTTTGGTAACAAATTTAGTATTTTTGGTATACTGCATACATTGCATGTATCCATAAATACTGTTTTCTTCATATTTTGACTTTAACCCGCATTCATCGTTTTCCCGCATGCATTGTTTTTTACTACGCACCCCTTGAAAAACGATAGATCGAGGTTCTACTGTACTTCGATTTTCGAAATTTAAGTCAGCTTAGAAGGTTCCTTGGAATTTTACGAATCTGTGGGCACCTTTGTCGAAACTCATATCACCACGGTTTAGGAGAAGATAGGCGAACAAGCTTCTGACAGCGGCCCTTACTTTTTTTTAGAATAAAGAGATAACGTGATGACAATGCAGGTGTAAGAGACAAAACAAGATTCAATTGTCAGAGGCATCGAGGAAAATCATTGACTTTCTCACTATAAAGAGAGGCATTAAAAAAAAAAATTCTGATACATCATATTCGTGTATGTGACGAAAGAAGTTGAAAACTATTCTTCTGATGACAGCAATGCAGAAGAAGATATCAGATGGAATTCATTTTTAAAAATTACATAATTATAACTTGAGCAGCAGCATCTTTATTATTATTTTTTCATAGTGATCGGAAGGCTGGAGTAAAAGACAAAAGATTGAATTATCAGAGGCAGCGAGGAAAAGCATTGTATGCAGCAATGCAGAAGAAGATATCAAATGGAATTCATTTTTAAAAATTTGATAATAATTATTTGAGCAGCAGGATCTTTATTATTATTTTTTCATAGTGATGGCAAGGCTGGTGTAAAAGACAAAAGAATATTGAATTATCAGAGGCAGCGAGGAAAATTATTGACTTTCTTGAGAGACATTAAAAAAACAGTTCTGATACATGACATTCATGTATTTTCGCAATTGAAAAGTATTTTTCAGGTGACAGCAATGGAGAAAAGCATTGTATGCAGCAATGCAGAAGAAGATATTAAATGTAATTCATTTTTAAAAATTAGACAATAATTATTTGAGCAGCAGCATCTTTATTATTATTTTTTCATAGTGATCAGAAGGCTGGAGTAAAAGACAAAAGATTGAATTATCAGAGGCAGCAAGGAAAAGCATTGTATGCAGCAATGCAGAAGAAGATATCAGATGGAATTCATTTTTATAAATTAAATAATTATTATTTGAGCAGCAGCATCTTTATTATTATTTTTTAATAGCAATGGCAAAGCAGAAGTAAAAGACAAAAGAAGATTGAATTTGAGAGGCAGCGAGGAAAATCATTATAAAAAGAGGCATTGAAAAAAAAAACAGTTCTGATACATCATATTCGTGTGTGTTCCCAGTTGCAAACTATTTTTATTTGCTTGTAGTATAAGTGTAAAAATTCTCATATGTAGATTTAAATCTCAAACAAAATGAAAAAGCCTCATATCTTACATGCCTGTTTATACAGAATCTTCTGTGTTTTCATTAACATTTGAGATAAGAGATATTTTGAATATCTTCATGATTGCTTAATAATAATGTTAAAGCAATATTTTGAGATTCCTGGGCAGATGGCTTAGTCAAGGTCCTTTTAACCAATTTCTTTTTAGGTTTAAAACCCCGCTGCAGTTTTATTTTTTTATTGGGTGGTGCAGACTCATCACTGGTAGGAATAAATGAATTGGGTAAGTTATGAGTTGACTTTCAGAATGCTTGCAAGGTTGGCTCAATTGATTTTATATTATCTCTAAATATAGCTATATCATCAAACGAAGTTTTTTTGTCAATTATATTTTTACATTCTTGAAGCATGAGGGCTTTGTTTTCTTCAAGAGATCCGGCTGGCAATGTTTTTCTTTGCCCAGGTTCTGAATTATAGATTGAGTTTCATTGCTCTCCTCAATGCAGAGATTAGGAAAAGAATCATCATCTGCCTCATAACTCTTAGTTTTTGCTTCCTTCAAAAGTGATGTACAAAGCAAGTGAATATGCTTGCACATATTCCATCCCTGAAAAGGGCCGTTTTTCATTATTTTCGAAACACATGTCGAAATTCTATGAAAATAAATTGGTATCGTAGATTAAGTAAACAATTGATAATCTGGCGATTGAAAAAGCCGGTCAGCGTCAATGTAAACAAATCAGCAATATTTACAAATTAAAATCGCAACTGTCCTGTCTTTCTGCGCATGCGCGCTCATTTTGTGATACCCATCTCGCGAAAGCGCAAAAATATACCGTCCCTCTTCTCCAGCCGCAGCTGAAAATTTCTAAGTTCCCAGCCGCCTTACTGCGCATGCGTGCTCATTTTGTGATAAGAGACTTTTCATGTCGTTTAGATGCTAGTTGGTGCTACAGCGGTGATGATTAATTCTCGGCTAAAACGAAATGCCGACCATTGAAATATTACCAAACTTTCAAAGATAGTTATGTTAAGGATTTTAAGTTTGTGCAAAAGTCGATGCTTGGTGATAAGCATGAGTTCTGCTCTGTGTGTGGGTGTGATTTCTCGATACTGCACAGAGGTAAAAGCGACATAGTTGCGCACACAAAGACAGCTAAGCATCTTAAAAGTGCAAAAGCTATTGATGCATCTCCTTCATTAAGATCTATTTTTACCACCGACAACGATTTAAGTGGAATAAAGGCAGAATGTTTACAATGTTCCTGGTTGAACAAGATTTCAAAATAAATGTCAATATTGCATGGTAATTAAAAAAAATCTTTTGTTTTTTCTCAGAAATCTTCTGTTTTTTAACTGTCTGAATTGGCAGCTATGCTAAGTAAAGGAAAGAGCCTCTGGAGATGTTAGAAATAGAAAGAGGTTTTCTGAAATACCCAATAAGGTTTAAGTGAAAGATTCCTATCACCTGAATTAAATAAGTAGCGTTATCCTATCATACAGCGTTAGTGTTTGCTGCTCTTTCTTAGAAACCTGTAAGTTTTAGATTTTGAAATGCTGAAAAGATGCTTTGAAGACTTCAAATGATCAGACTTTAAATTTACAACAAACATTCATTTTTATTTAACAATTAATAAAACAATAACAGTTACAAAATGACTAGACAATTTATTTACAAAGGAAATTAACTATTAATTGATATATTTAAGGATATTACTTATCTTACTAGTTTTCATTCAAAACAAAAGGGAGAGACATGGCAGCAGCATAATCTGCTGATCCCAAAAAATTCATGTTGAAAGTTGATACTTTAATTATTGGATGCCGGGGTATATTTAACTTGCTCAAACAATTATTCCAAGTCCACTTCCTTATAATTTGTTACTTTATAAATTTGAGGTTATTTAAAAAGGCTTCATTGTAGTACTACTAGAACTTCATTAAACTTCACTAGAACACACACTGAACTTCACTACTAGAACTTCAAATGAACTTTATTATTAATGGCTACTGCTCTGTAGTAAGTCCACAGTTTCGAACTACTAAAAAGTCAGTACTACCACAGTTCCATACTACTATTACTAATCTTCTTCTCTCATTGCTAATCCCTCAGATACTCAAGTTGTACATGTAAATCGCATTTTTAAGGTTATCAACAGGGAGGTTTTTCCGACACCAGATAGTCAAATTTTGTCTTCTCCGCCTCCTGTGATTCCAGAGCCTGCCACTAGCCCACCTCAAGAAAGTTCAGAGGATAGGTTGTTAAGAGAATACCCTTGTCCTCTTTTACCGCTAGATTTGTCTTGGGAAGCTGATACTATCTACATGCCACCTCCTGTTGTTACAACAGAAGTAGATATGACAGATTCGCAACTGGATACCTCTTTTGATTTCTTTTGGAATATCTCAGTATCTCCAGTTTCCTTTTTAAGTTCTCTTCATTCTAATATTGATGATTCTGATGTCCAGTCCACATTGTCATTTTCTCCCATTCACACTAGATCCATGCCTAACATGGCTATTGTCTCAGACCTAGAGATGCTTTTGGATTTGTCAAAAAGTAGTTTTACATTTTTGCACAGAAATTTTCTTTGAGGTTGTGCATCTATTTTACTGTATGTATATATTCCTTTTTTTAGTGTTAGCAACTGTGTTTTTCTTTTATATACAAACTTTATGGGCATTTTTGGGGAGTGTGAAATACACTATTTTATGTTTGATATGCATGCAAGGCTTGTGGCCATGCTGCCATTAGAAAAAAAAAAAAAAAAAATGTTTGATATGCCAGAAGGTAAACTTGCACATTCTTTTAGTTATGTGGAAACAAGCAACCACATATGATTTGTTCCTATTTTTATTGTATTCATATGAAACCAAAGATTTTTTTCTTTGACATATATGTATAAAGTTTTACTAATTGTTATCTGTATATGGCCAAGGGTCATGTGCAATGTAGTGAAATAATTCGTTACACTGCCCAAGTAACCACCTCCTGATTGTGTCAACTGCAACAGTACAGAGATTTTTTTGGGGGCTTTGATAAATCTTAATCAAACCGTCCTGTGTAGGAAATTTATGTGTTGACAAATTTTGTGTGGGCAATCTCTCCTCGTCTCCTTGCTTTAAACTTTAATTGCTGCAGATAGATTTGGCGAATTTATCTGCCTTTTGTACTTAGTTGGGTGTCCTTTTAACTCTAGTGCCATATCTCTTTTATTTTGTTTTCTTAAATTTAAACCTGTTGCTTAGACAAATTTATATGGACATGGAATGGTTAGTGACTTGTAGGGTTTCTGCAGGCCTTCTTGGTCACTTGAATTTCTTTCTGTGTTTGGTTCTGGATGACAGTTGGGTAGCTGGTGTTTAGTTCGCTGTACCCCCTTCATCCATTGCTGAGTGCAGAGGAATTCAGGGATCATTCCTCTGGATAATTGGTAGCTACCAACAACACACAGTTCTCTGACGTCTATAACTTCAGAACCTGTGTGTTTGCTGGTAATTTCTGTAACTGTCTAAAAGCCAACGAAGGCATTTTTGCTCTCCTTAACTAAATACTGTTTGTTCATATATATATATATATATATTTTTTGTCATTTCTGCATAAGTTAGTAATGCGTCTTCAATATTGTTTCCAAACCATAATTTTGCTGAGATTCTCTTGCCATCGTCAACATCCGTTCAAAAGTTTGGCCTGCTGTTTTGTCAAAATTCTGCTAATTTCACACATGCAATGTGGTGATGTTGCTAAATGAATTTCTGTACTGTTTTACTTACATATGTATCAAAAACTACTTAATGCTGTCTCGTACACGGATTTGTCAACTTTGGGCTACTGACTCTTCGAACACTAAAATTTCAGTAAGCCACTTCAAAAATTTTTGTGTACCACCTAAACATTATCTGATGTGTTGTGTAATTCGTTATACTCAAGGTCATCTTGCGTGTATGATTAATATGTGTTTTCTGTTAAATGTGCAGAATGTGCAAGTAATGTTGTTTTTGTCTGGGTCTTTAAGAAAAATTTTTTTTCTTACGTTTTTACTTTTATATGTTGGGTGTGTCAAAATTTTTGTTTGTGTGGTATTTATAGCTACGCTTTGGTTGTTTCCTCACCTATTGGTGGGATGTTAGAATTTTTTTTCAGTGCGCGTTATTTCGCCTTGATATTTTCTTCGCCACTGTGTTTGGTCCTGTGCATGGGTCATTACACGTATTTGTTTTATATGTGTTAGGGTTTGTTTATACACACACTGCACTTTTCTGGTTTAATGCATTGTTTACAAAAAACAAAAAAAAAGTGTGTGCGTGTAATCTTTACGCGCGATTGAAGTAAAACTTCTTTGACGTTGGATTCAGTTACAGCCAGATTCATTTTCTTTGTGGTGTTCATCCCCATGGTCTTAAACTGTTGTTCCATCTGGAGGTTAGATTAGAATCCAGGGAGTGATCCTTTAACTGTGTTCTTAAATCGTTTGCAGCTGTAGTATTCTACTTACTACTGCCGTGAAAGCTTAGTTTAGTTAAAAAAAAATTTGATTTTTAAATTGAGCAAGTTACCAAAATCAGAATAAGATTTTACCATGCGTTGTGTCCGAAAGTGTAGAAAATAACCCAATGATCCCAGCCTTGCCTGAAGTGTGTGTTAGAAAAGTGGTAAAATAAACACAGAGACATCGTATTAGATCACCAAATCACAAAATTTTATTCAACAATAACAGGGGTAAACAGCTAGTGGCCTCGCGACATCAGTAAAAGAAATGAAAAGTAAGTAAACTCTGCGCAGGGGTTTTACAGCGCATGGTAGAATTGCTCAGGAACAAAAGAATACTAGAATGCTTTAATTACCCAATTATTAGCCCTTGAAAGTTAAACAAAAAAAAGGAAAAAGGAAATGCCTAAATTAAAGTTGTCATGACAAAGGTAGTTTGATTGGATCCAAGTACTTAAGTTAAAAGGCTCTGCTGCAGCATGAGAAAAAAAATTTATCCTACCAAAAAGGAAAAAAAAGAAAATTGGGCAAACAAGTCCCCACCTTTTCCTAGCCTCACAAGGCATGTGATGAAAATCCCGCATTAAATCCCTACCTGTTACTTGAAACCCCACCTCTTATATCCAACAGGTTAGTTTAAACAATTGCCAAAATAAAGAAATTACAAAACAAAAAAGGGATCTTTGCGATTTTTTACACCAAAGGGTGCAGCAAAATACATTGATGTGCAGAACAACTCAAACAATTACAGAGATTAGCTTAGGCCAAACCGGAAATCAACATGGCATCCACAATTATGATTTTAACAAGAAGGATTTAAACATCGTTACTGGAAGCAATACATTAGAATGGCACACAAAGTTGAAAAAGAAAATTTAGCATTTGTTATTTAATCCCCCCCCATTAAACATTATAAAAACAAAAGGGATAGTTCTAGCACAGCTTGAAGCATGAAGTCGCTGATCCAGCTCGTGGTGGAGAAATGGTAGATAGAAAAAAGGTAATGGTCAGATCTCACCCACGGATCCAATGGCAGGTCTGGTCTCGGCGTTTCAGGGAACCAACGGACGGTCACTGATGGCATCCGGAGGCGGCATCTTGGTCTCTCCTCTGGTCAGGGAACTCCGGCAGGCGTCGGGGACTTCGCGTTCCAGACAACACAAGCGTCTCCCGGGCAGGGCAAAATGGTGAACGTAGTGCGAGACGTCAATTCCGGTAGATTTTCATCGCCGCTTGTGAAAAAACACAGGGGGGTGGGGGCCTTACGCCCAATTCACATCCAATGGTGGCAGCTTGTGTCGCATCGGCATGTTGGCCGAAAAAACAAAAAGGGGAAAAAGAAAATTACATGGTGATCATCATTAGTCCTGGCCCTCTGGCCTCCGATTTTGGGGGATCACATCCTATAAGTTGCTTAATGGGGCGACGAACGTCGAACTTGGACAAAAAAGAGCGAGAAGAGAGTCCGGGAATCACCCTCCTTACAGCACCGCGTCAGCTCTCAGAATGAAACTTTTCGCTGCCAGCTTGAGGAGCTTTGACGAGACGCCGGCCGCGGGGACCAATCAGAGTGCGCCATTTCAGCCGGGAAACTTCGAGAACATTCGATCGACGGGGGAAGGAAGCGAGAAAAAGAAAATGGCGGCCAGCACCTACAGCACGCGGGAAAGAAACCACTTGGCCGAGAAGAAACGCAGGCAAGAACGGCCATCTTGAAATGGGGAAAAAACTTAATTGATCATAAGGGCCTTAAAAACGTTATTAAATTTTCTAAAATTTTAGCGGGAGATAGCTAATCGTCCGAGACAACCCTGGGTAAAATTTGGAATAAAAATTAAAATTAGAAGAGAGTAAAACAAATTAAAAACCGGACCTGAACAAGAGATATTGCAAGAAATGAGTTATGCTATTGAAGAGAGAGGGAAACTTAATAGTCAGCAGAAAATCGACAGAATTTACCTGATAATTAAAATTACACCTCCGGAGACCGGGCAAACAAAGGCAGAATTAATTTAAAGAAAAGGTAATTATTTAAAAAAAGGATCCCAACAAAAAAAAGATGATTAGTAGTAATTTAAAAGAAGTTAGCTATTGAGTTATAGAAGAAGAGTCATCCAGACCATTATATCTCCTGACAAAAGGTATTTAAATTAAACATCCAAGTTAATTACAAGTATTAAGAAAATAAATAATTAGTGGTTAAAACAATTAAAAAAAATAAAAATTACCGCTTTTGATTTGTAAAAAACATTATCCCCCAAAAACAATACAACATATTATCCTTCCTTCTCCCCCAAAAAATTTTTTACGAAGTAAAAAATTTTTCGTTGAGAAGCCAGAAACACACTGGTGAAATGTCTTGAGAAGCAGCGTATAATACCATTTTGACAACTAAACCTGGGGAAGACCAGCCATGGCAGCCAGAAAAAAAAATTTTGCATAACGCAAAATACCTCAAATAAACATCAAGAACCCATGTCCCAAGTCAGGACACATAAAAAAAAATTTCAACCCTATACCTACATATTCCATAAAGAAAAAATCAATCAAAAGGCAAAGTTTTACCTGCACATTCCTTCACAACAAAAACATACAGTATATATGTAGTACGACATATAAAACATGACAGCACAACATTAAACGAAGACAAAAAGGTAAAAAATCTTTGGTACAAAAGGGTAATACGCAATACTGACCATGATGATTTAGAGTCCAAGGAAGTGGTCAGTAGCAAAATTTTGTAAAGTCCTCGTATAAGTAGTCACTACGTGGAGTTTGTTGTCACAAGCGTGGGTAAAAAAATCAGTTCAGAGATTTCCAAAAGTAAATCAAAGGCTAGTCAGTGTCATGTATTGAATACAAGACCCCTAGCAGGCAAGGGCGGACAAGTACCTAGGATGTTGAACCACCCCCCCTTTCAAAGAAAGCTGAGAGAAAAAAAAATTTGACAGGGGCATGACAATCCCAAATTTGTAGAGAATGAAAAAAACCCAATTAATGCATTAATTTAGAGGTTAAGTTGGTAAAAACATTAGGAGACAGGAGAGAAATGATCCCTGAATAACCTCACATCCAGCAGCAATTGGTCTGAGTACAACAGGCTAAACACCAGCCCAATTGTGACCCAAGATCAATTACCACCAAACATGGAGGTTAATTCAAGTGACCAAGAAGGCTCTAGAAACACATCTGGACACTAATCTTTTTCTCCAAAGAGGAAAACAAAACAAAACAAGGTAATTTTAAGAAAACAGCCCAAACCAGCATGAATAACTTAAAGCAAACACCCCCCCATATAACAACAGGTAACCAGAAGGTTGGTAGTAACAAAAGGAATTACTTATTGTAAACAAAGTGAGAAAAAAAAAATTTTGAACCCTAAGTTTCTTAGACAAAGGCCCTGGGATTGTCTACACCAGCAAAGTTAACAACTTTAAAATTTTCCTCAAGCCATTACAGAGAGAACAAAAGTTTGAACCCAGAAATCTCTGCACTGATTTGACAATTCCAGTACAAGTTTTTGTTTGACATAATCAGGTAAAAGTATTTTACGAAAACTTTCATGTGGTTAGACAGAAATAAAAGGTAAAAAAAAATATATCACAAGAATTATTGCAATGGCCCTTAGCCATACACAATTTGTACTACCAAAAGGGTACTACATCAGATTATAACACTTACACAAAATCATCAAACCAAAACAAAATATTTACTTCAATAGGAACTTGTATAAAAATGTAACAACATATAACACAGATTGTGCAGGTAAAATTTGATTGATACCAACAAACAAGTAAACAAAACAACCCACCCACAAGAAACTTAAAGTAAACGAAAAAAGGTAAACACAAATGCAAACACTCAAAAAAAAATACAATACTAAAATGACACCTAAATTCAAAAAGGAAAAAATGATTCGCAAATAAAAGACCCAGCACTACTTTTTAATTACAAAGCCAAATTGATCACGTGGCCTAAGATTATACCCATGACTACTAGTGGAGCTAGACAGGCCTGGAGAAATCGAAGATGGGGTTGCGGCATCAATATCATCACCATTTGAACTTAAAAAGGAAACAGGGGACACAACAGTATCTCTAAAAAAATCAGTAACAGGTTCTGCATCAGACAGGGCTACAACAGGCGGCATAGGAGAAGCTTGAAAACTACCAAAACTGTCATCCCAAGTGGGATCATAAGGAAGAAAGGGGTTTGGGTACTCTTTCAACATCTTCGCTTCCCAATCCTCAGTTGAAGACGAAGGGGTAGACTCAGGTAAAACAGACTCAGGAGTGTGTGGCAAGTTGTTATTATTAGTAGGAAAAACATCTCTATCAACAACTTTAAAAATTCTATTGACATGTACCTTTTGAACATCTGAAGGGTTAGTTAAAAGAGAAATCAAAAATAAAACAGGAGAACATTGCTTTAAAACGCGATAGGGACCCTTATTAAATTTACAAAGCTTTTTCGACAAATTAGGTTTATGTGCAGGTGTGTGTAAGAAGACAGTGTCACCAACTTTAATGTCTTTTAAGTTAAATTTTGTAGGAGCAGAGTTAGCTTGGTTATGAGAGGCAACTTCAAGGCGATCTTTAATTAATGGAAAAGTGTTCTGGAGATTGGTGACAATTTCCTGAGCATAGGATCTAGTGTCGGCATATGTCCTGAATTTTGACGAAAAAATCAGGTCATAAGGCAACACCAGATCTCTACCATAGGTGAGAAAAGCAGGAGTGTTTTGAATAGTTCTGTGGTAGGCAGTGCGAAAGGCCAGCAAAGCAAAAGGAACCTGTTCGCACCAATCCTCCTGAGTTTCACTAACCAAATGACTTAAAGAGTCTACTAAAACCTTGTTCAACCGTTCAACGACCCCGTTGCCTTGCGGATTATAGGCCACCGTGTGCATTTTCTTGATTCCTAAGACCTTATAGACTTCCTCCATTGCCTGCGACAGAAAATTGGACCCCCTGTCTGAGTACAGCACCTCCATAATGCCATGTCTCGAAATAAAGTCCACCAAAACCCTAGCTACAGTGGCACTTTGTATGTCTTTAACAGGGTAAGCTTCTGGAAATCTAGTAAAATAATCTGTAATTACAATTAAAAATTTGTTCCCATGTTTAGAGGTAATGAAGGGACCAACCGCATCAATCGCACACTTCTGGAAAGGTCTATCAACAGTGGGGATCTCCTGGATGGGTGCCTTTTGACCTTTTTTGAAACCACGTCTTTGTAAACAAGAATGGCAAGACATCACATAATTCTTTACATTACGGTACAGACCTACCCAAAAAAAATTTTGCCTAACCCGATGCAATGTTCGAGAAAGACCTGGGTGTGCAACAGTTCTGTTGTCATGGCAGGCTTGAAGAACTTTCTGAACAAGAGAGTGAGGGACAACAAGTCGAATATTGGAAAAATTTGCATCAGTAGATTGGCAAACAAGAATATTTTGTTGAAAAAAAAATTTATTTGACTTATGAATGAAAAAAGGATCTTGCGAAATATGACTCGCCATCTTTTGGCAAAAAGAGTCTTCCTGTTGTAGTTTAATTAAGTCCTGGTTAGGCAAAGGTAAAATTTCACACTTAAATGGAACATTATCAACTACGTTAACTTCTCTAGAAAGAAAGTCTGCCATTAAATTTAACCGTCCAGGTTTGTGTACGATAGTATAGTCATATTGTTGTAATGTCATAATCCAACGAGCTATGCGAGAGGTGGGATCCTTCAATTTAAAAAGTTGTGAAAGTGACTGTTGGTCAGAAAAAATAGTTACATGAGTGCCATAAATATACTGTTTAAATTGATTAATACCAAAAACCACGGCAAGGGCTTCCTTCTCCACAACAGAATAATTTATTTCAGCGGCCGAAAATTTTTTGGAAGCAAAACAGACTGGGTGTGGAAAACCGGCTTCATCCTCTTGTGTGAGTACAGCGCCCATGGCGAACTTGCTCGCGTCAGTACAGATAGAAAAGGGCTTATTGAAATCTGGTAATTTTAAGCAAGGCTCTTTCGTTAAATCCGACTTAAGTTGGTCAAAGGCATCTTGTTCGAGATCCCCCCAGGAAAATTTTACAGAGTCTTTAGTTAAATTAGTCAAAGGGAGAGCTTTTAAGGAATAATAATTGATAAACTTTCTATAAAAACCAGTCAGGCCTAAAAATGAGCGAACTTGTTTTCGGGTTTTTGGAACAGCAGCATTGAGAATAGATTTGATGTTATTAGGATCTGGCATTACCTTACCCTCCGTTACTCTATGTCCTAAATACGTAATTTCACTTTTTGCCAAAGCACACTTTTTGGGTTTAAGTTTTAGGTTTGCATCAGTTAGACGCTGAAAAACGAGCTCGAGCCTAGACAGATGATCTTCAAAGGTAGTTGATGCCACAACCACATCATCAATATAAACCCCGATTTGGAAGTTGGATAGTCCGGACAGCACCACTCCCATTAATCGTTGGAAACTAGCACTCGCGTTTCGCAAGCCAAATGGCATCCGTTTGAAGTGAAAGAGGCCCTCCTCTGTAGTAATACCCGTGAGATGAGCATCGTCTGGATGCATAAACATTTGATGAAAACCTGACGTCAAATCCAAGGAAGAGAAAAATTTAGCCCCAGAAAGAAAATCAATCATCTCTTGCAAATTCGGAAGAGGGAAATTATCTGGTATGGTCTTGGCATTAAGCTTACGGAGATCGGCCACCAGGCGAAATGATCCATCCGCTTTTTTGACCAGAAGGACTGGCGCAGCATAACTGCTGGTCGATGGTTCGATAATGCCAGCCTCCAAGAGAGTTTGAATCTGCCTCTTCATTTCAGGCTTGAGGTGGTAAGGGACACGATAGGGCTTAGAACGAACCGGAATGTCATCTGTAAGGTGTATACGGTGTTGAATGATGGGGCAGGCACCCAAGTCGGAGGAGTTTAATGAAAAAACAGACTTATATTTGGACAAAAGAGCAATCATGTCATTGCGTTGAGATTCGTCAAGATGGGATAAATCTATGTCCTTAGCCCACTGGCTAAAATCATCTGAACCAGCTTGTTGTTCTACCGAGTTGACTTCGTCAGAAACTTTATTTAAATGGATAGGGGTAATATTAACAATCTTCATATTCTTATTTAAGGTAATGGAATCATGGGTAAGATTAATAACTTGAATTAAACACTGACAATTATCATTGATGGTGGAAATAGCATTGGCAACAAGAAAGGAAGTTAAATTTGTATCAGGATTAGGTTCAATTATTACAGTAGAATTAATGAAAGAGGGATCGCAGTTTGGAATAGTCACAAAAAATCTCTTTTGAGAATAAGCGGGTAAAATGATCTTAGCGGGTAACTTGCCAAAAATAGAAAAGTCAACATCGGGATCAACATGATCATGTGCACTTGGCACGACAGCATTCAGAGAAAACGGGGGATGTTCATGCGTCCAGACCACTCTAATATCATCATTAAATAAAATACAGTTGTCACAATCGATATGAAATTTGTAAGTCTTTAGAAAATCAAGTCCCAAAATGACATCAAAGTTAGGAGAAAGACAACTCTGAGCAACCAAAAAATTACATGAAAACGGGGTGTTAGAAATGTGCAACTCAGTTTGAATTAATTTTGGGGTGACTATGTCAAAACCCGTGAGAGCCTTTAAAGAGAGGTGAGAACTATCAAATTCCTTAAAGTTAATTAGAATATTAAAAACATTAGAAGAAATTAAATTAACACAGGCACCAGAATCTATGAGTGCACGAAACTTAAAATTGCCAAAGTTAACATCAATTATGGGTAAAGAACTCGACACACTTACTACAGGTTGCACAGCGGGATCAAACGGGGAATTAATGGAGTGTTGCGATCCAGACCAACCTCCCCCCAAACTTAGTTTAAATTTTCATCATTAACCCCACTCTGATCAGAGCCTGAAGCATTGGTAGGAGTCTGATTTTCCTGACGAGGCCTGTGTTGGGATCTAGCAGCCTGGTCACGTTGTTTTTTCCGACAATCTCTCGCGTAATGTCCTGGGCGGTCACAATAAAAACAAGTTATGTTACGTTGAGTTCGGGCAGGTTGGGAATGTCGCTGCGGAGGAAAAGATTGTGGGATAAAACTCTGCGACTGCATTTGTGATAGCTGAGCCTGCATCGCAGCCATCTGGCTGGTGAGCAATTCAAGGCTTTTTGCATATGAGTCCGTAGTGGCCTTAAGGAGCCTCTCAAAGTCGCCTTCCACCATCTGGGAACGTGCCGTTACGGCATTTATGTCTGACAGGTGGCATTGGAGTGCCACTTCCACACGTTTTGCTACCTGTACTGCCTCGACAAAAGTTTTAGGGTCTACAACAACGACCTGGGCCTTAATGTTTGGGAGAAGACCCGCTTTGAATTGTGAAAGGAGCATCTCCTGTGAGAAGCTCTGAGGTATCGTGTCCGAGGAATTTATGGGATTTTTGAGGGCCTTATGGGCAATTCCTTCCAGTCTAGTGGCGTAATCACGCACTGTCTCTCCAAAATTTTGCTTACAGGACGTTAATTTTTCTATGTCCTGGGCCAAGGATCCCGCTTCTGCAAAGTGTGCCATGAAGCGGTCCTTGAATTGTTTCAGCGTAAGACCCTCAATTGCCTCTAAGGTAGATGTGTAGAATTGGAGAGCAGCACCCTCCATTTTCAATTTTGCGACTGCCAAGGCCTGGTCATCCGTCCAGGCCGCCAAGGGCTGAATTAGGGAAAGGGAGTGAAAAAATTTGGAGCTGTTGCTACCAGACAGTGGTGGGAGCATGCCGATAAAAGCCGGACCTGGCAATGCCGCCGCCCTGGCACCATCTTCTTGAGCCATACTGGGACTTAGGAAAAAGAAAATTTTGAAACTCCCAAAATAAAAGTTTACCACCCAATACGCTTCTCAAGACAGTCCCCAGTTACAAAGAGATATGTAAATGCATCCAAAAAAATGAAAGTTTTCTGTATCCATTTCACCTTATTCAACACACACAAGATTGGCAAGGAGAGGTCACGGCACCATTTTGTAGTATTCTACTTACTACTGCCGTGAAAGCTTAGTTTAGTTAAAAAAAAATTTGATTTTTAAATTGAGCAAGTTACCAAAATCAGAATAAGATTTTACCATGCGTTGTGTCCGAAAGTGTAGAAAATAACCCAATGATCTCAGCCTTGCCTGAAGTGTGTGTTAGAAAAGTGGTAAAATAAACACAGAGACATCGTATTAGATCACCAAATCACAAAATTTTATTCAACAATAACAGGGGTAAACAGCTAGTGGCCTCGCGACATCAGTAAAAGAAATGAAAAGTAAGTAAACTCTGCGCAGGGGTTTTACAGCGCATGGTAGAATTGCTCAGGAACAAAAGAATACTAGAATGCTTTAATTACCCAATTATTAGCCCTTGAAAGTTAAACAAAAAAAAGGAAAAAGGAAATGCCTAAATTAAAGTTGTCATGACAAAGGTAGTTTGATTGGATCCAAGTACTTAAGTTAAAAGGCTCTGCTGCAGCATGAGAAAAAAAATTTATCCTACCAAAAAGGAAAAAAAAGAAAATTGGGCAAACAAGTCCCCACCTTTTCCTAGCCTCACAAGGCATGTGATGAAAATCCCGCATTAAATCCCTACCTGTTACTTGAAACCCCACCTCTTATATCCAACAGGTTAGTTTAAACAATTGCCAAAATAAAGAAATTACAAAACAAAAAAGGGATCTTTGTGATTTTTTACACCAAAGGGTGCAGCAAAATACATTGATGTGCAGAACAACTCAAACAATTACAGAGATTAGCTTAGGCCAAACCGGAAATCAACATGGCATCCACAATTATGATTTTAACAAGAAGGATTTAAACATCGTTACTGGAAGCAATACATTAGAATGGCACACAAAGTTGAAAAAGAAAATTTAGCATTTGTTATTTAATCCCCCCCCCATTAAACATTATAAAAACAAAAGGGATAGTTCTAGCACAGCTTGAAGCATGAAGTCGCTGATCCAGCTCGTGGTGCAGAAATGGTAGATAGAAAAAAGGTAATGGTCAGATCTCACCCACGGATCCAATGGCAGGTCTGGTCTCGGCGTTTCAGGGAACCAACGGACGGTCACTGATGGCATCCGGAGGCGGCATCTTGGTCTCTCCTCTGGTCAGGGAACTCCGGCAGGCGTCGGGGACTTCGCGTTCCAGACAACACAAGCGTCTCCCGGGCAGGGCAAAATGGTGAACGTAGTGCGAGACGTCAATTCCGGTAGATTTTCATCGCCGCTTGTGAAAAAACACAGGGGGGTGGGGGCCTTACGCCCAATTCACATCCAATGGTGGCAGCTTGTGTCGCATCGGCATGTTGGCCGAAAAAACAAAAAGGGGAAAAAGAAAATTACATGGTGATCATCATTAGTCCTGGCCCTCTGGCCTCCGATTTTGGGGGATCACATCCTATAAGTTGCTTAATGGGGCGACGAACGTCGAACTTGGACAAAAAAGAGCGAGAAGAGAGTCCGGGAATCACCCTCCTTACAGCACCGCGTCAGCTCTCAGAATGAAACTTTTCGCTGCCAGCTTGAGGAGCTTCGACGAGACGCCGGCCGCGGGGACCAATCAGAGCGCGCCATTTCAGCCGGGAAACTTTGAGAACATTCGATCGACGGGGGAAGGAAGCGAGAAAAAGAAAATGGCGGCCAGCAACTACAGCACGCGGGAAAGAAACCACTTGGCCGAGAAGAAACGCAGGCAAGAACGGCCATCTTGAAATGGGGAAAAAACTTAATTGATCATAAGGGCCTTAAAAACGTTATTAAATTTTCTAAAATTTTAGCGGGAGATAGCTAATCGTCCGAGACAACCCTGGGTAAAATTTGGAATAAAAATTAAAATTAGAAGAGAGTAAAACAAATTAAAAACCGGACCTGAACAAGAGATATTGCAAGAAATGAGTTATGCTATTGAAGAGAGAGGGAAACTTAATAGTCAGCAGAAAATCGACAGAATTTACCTGATAATTAAAATTACACCTCCGGAGACCGGGCAAACAAAGGCAGAATTAATTTAAAGAAAAGGTAATTATTTAAAAAAAGGATCCCAACAAAAAAAAGATGATTAGTAGTAATTTAAAAGAAGTTAGCTATTGAGTTATAGAAGAAGAGTCATCCAGACCATTATATCTCCTGACAAAAGGTATTTAAATTAAACATCCAAGTTAATTACAAGTATTAAGAAAATAAATAATTAGTGGTTAAAACAATTAAAAAAAATAAAAATTACCGCTTTTGATTTGTAAAAAACATTATCCCCCAAAAACAATACAACACAGCCGGGGTTTGTTTCTTTGTGGTGTTCCATACCTGTGTTCTTAAACTGTTGTTCCGTCTGGAAATTGGGTTAGAATCCAGGAAGTGTCCATGTTGTAGTATTATTCTTTAACTGTTTTCATATGCCATTGTTCCGTCTGGAGGCTGGGTTTGAATGGGGGAATGCCCATAGTCTAGTATTATACTTTAACTGATGTTAGTTTACATTTTTTTGTGTGTGTGTTTTTCTATCACAGTGTTCTTAAGCGTTGATTTCGTCTGTTGGTAGGTTTCAAATTATTATTCTGCATCCGTGTTTTTAAACTGTAGGTTCTGTTTATGTGTAGGATTGATTGCAGCCAGGGTCCATTTCTTTGTGGTGTTCCATCCCCATGTTAAACTCCTCCGTCTTGCGGTTGGGTTAGAATCCACGGAGTGTCCATTTGTTATTCTTTTATTCTGTTCTTAAACCGTTTGCAGCCAGTGTTTGTTTCTTTGTGGTGTTACATACCCGTGTTCTTAAACCGTTGTTCCGTCTGGATGTCGGGGTAGCATAAAGGAGACCATACCTCTTCGAAATTCGAGGACAGTCCCCAAATATAGATTTTTTTTTTTTACTTTGTCCCTAAAAATGCCTTGACTTCTTGGGGATGTGAAAAGTCCTCAAATTTAAAGATTTGTACACCCTCAAAAAAAAAAGTATTCGAGCAAGAGAGAAATTTTCTATTTTAGATTTGCGAATAATAATTGAGTTTTTGAAAAATGCACAACTTGATAGAAATATGGAAAGTCATATTTATACATATCCTAATTCATATTCTATGATAAAAAAATTTTAATCTACGAAACCAACGTAGGAAATTTCTCTCTTGCTTGAATACTTTTTTTGGAGGGTGTACTTTTTTCCCCTGAAAGTTTTCGTTTAGTTTATTTCTTTCAGAAAAAAATGAAGAAATAAGAAAAATAAAACAACTAAAAGCACCTTCTACTCAGAGAAACAATGAAATTCGCTTTCTGAAAACGTTTGTTGTCATTATATGTGTAGTGTGTACAGACATTCAATAAAGTATTCGACTATGAGTCAAATTTTCCATTTCAGTTTTGTTAATGATTAATCACTTTTCAAGAACAACCATGCTTTAAATATGAAATTGAAGACGAAATTTTTCTTGCACTCGAATAATTTTTCTAGAGGATGTAAAAGGTTTCATGAAAAATGATCACAAAACGAGCCAATGTATAAAGCAGATACTAAAATGCAAATTCTATGCCAAGAAATAGAATTGTATAGAAAAATACAAATTCTATGCCAAGTATTAAATTATGAATAAATTGAAATATTTCAACATGGTTTTCCTTTCATATTTCTGGTTTAAATAAATATTTATAAATATTTCCATTAATTTATTAGAAATAAGAATACACAATTGATATAAAGAGCTATTAGCATGGTAATATGTTGTGTCCTCGAATAAGTCCCCAAAGATATTTTCTAGTGTCCCCAAGTTTTCCTTGGATTCCAGGACAATGCTTGATTTGTCCCCAAAGTACTGTTTAGAAATATGGTCCAGGAGCAGGTTAGCATCCAGGAAGTGTCCGTGTTGAACTATTATTCTTTCACTGTTTTCTTAAAACATTTTTCCGTAGGATTTGAATCGAGTGAATGTCTATGTTGTGGTATTTTTCTTTAACTGTGTTCCTAAACTGGTGTTTTCTTCTGTTGGTTGGTATCGAATGCACGTAGGGTCTATTATTGCCTGTCTAGGATTTCGGGTCGGCGGATTTTGGGTCTTCTACTGTACCTGCAAAATATGAGTTTCTTTCTCTTTTTTGCTCATTTGAGCGTAGTTTTTTTTTTATCACCCACGCTGGTAATGGGTGATGTGAACCTGCAACATGAGATGACTACTTAGAGCATAAGCTCTGGCTTTTACTATTTCCTGCAATATATGAGCTTCTACCCCCCCCCCCCCACACACACACACACACACACACACACATACCCTTTGATCCACCAATTCACCCATGTTTGAAGTTTAAAATCTCGTCATGGGCGTCGAGCTGCTGTGTGCGTCTACAATGTAAAAATGGCTTCCTGGACCGTGGCAATGCGACTCCTCTAGCTGTAGTCACAGACAACTGGTCAAGCCCGCTGTTTGGAGTTTTAATCTCGCCATGGGCATCGAGCTGCTGTGTGTGACTACGATGTAAAAATGGCTTCCTGGACTGTGGTAATCCGACTCTAGCTGTTGTTGTCATGGACAAGTGGTCAAGCTAGCTGAATCATCTGATGAGCAGAGCTGCCCATCTACAACCAGAGAATTGGTGAGACAGATTTCTTCTTTTTTTTTTCATGCTTTCGACCTGTAACCAAGGAAACTGAGGTGTACCGCTGTATTGATAGACAGAGTCCTCTCATGGGTCTTGTCCCCAATCTCCGGTCCATGAGTGAACATCTACGTCATCCTTTATTTGGTCATCTATGTACCAGGATCACAGCTATTGTGTTTTTTCAATGGTGGAGGGAGTACTCTTATATATTTAACCCCTGTTTTTTTCTTTTGTTAAGGTGTCATTTTTTTAAAATTTCTTTTTTCCCCCCTTTCTTTTTTTTTTTTTTTTTGGTTTTGTTTTCTTTTAAATTTACCCCCTTGTATTTTCTCATTTTTCTTTTGTCAGTGCAACTAAATTTTGTGACCATCAATCATTACTATTTTAAGTTTATAAAATAAGGGATTGAGCATAAGCTCGCTGAAATGTATCAAAATTAAAGTGTATTTGTTTTCATTGGTAACAATTTAACTAAATTTCATAGCATTTGATTTCGAGCAAAGCACGATTTTCTTTTATATTTAATTTTTTGTGTTTGCAACCATGGGTACCCAGGGGTCTTAAATATTTTTTTTTTTTTTGGCCAAAATGTATGAGTATTATTTGTTTGTCCCGATAACTCGTGCAGTACTGAAGCTAGTGTTAATTTGATCCTAACTTATTGCAGTTGATTTAAATCAAGCTAAGAGTCATGTCCTAGATAAGAATGTAAAATTTCTTTTTTTTATTTTCATGGTTAATTGATAATTGCTGCTGAGTCTTCCTTAAAATTAGTAAAGTGTTCATTGTACTGCATATTACGTTTAAATATTTCTATCTTGATCTAATATGTTAAATAAAATGTGTTTCAATCCCATCTTTTAGCTCTCTTTACTTTGTCAACTCACACATAAGGGCGGTAAGCGAAATCCTGGGTTATTCTTTCAAAAGTTTTACACAATGCTTAACTTTTTTTAGTACTGTGAAATTAAATTGTAGTGTTCTGTATTGGAACTGAAAAATCAGCTGAAAAAAAAAAAAATAAACTGAATTTTTTACTTCAGTTGTAGTTCTCTTGTCCTATTTAGTCAAGTGTACAAAATTTGGTCAAAATCAGACTAACGGTCTAGGCACCTATAGGGAACAGGCAAACAGACAAGAAAGCTATTTCATGGTTCTTAGATTCAGTATACAACTGTGTACAAACAAAATGGTGCGTCTTAAAACTTTTATGTATCAGTAATGTCTGCAAATATGTAAATATATTATGAATTGTAAAATATATCTTTTATTTAAATCTTTTAGTATTTCTGGTGATATTTTCATAAATGTGTGTCTATGCCACCACGGTCATAACAGTTCCTTTGCAAGTAAAAGTATGAGCAAACCAGTTACAGACAACTTCGAGTAGTACATACTAGAGATGAGATCGGGCTCATTTTTTGAAGCCCGAGCCCGAAGACTTTTAATCCGAGCCCGAAATTTCAGCTGAAGATAAATAAAATTCAAAGAAGTAATTCTTTGATAGAATACAATAAATTTTGCGAATTAATTTGTACAAATTAAAGACAAATATAGTTGGAAATTTTTATTGCACTTTCTAATTCTTTACATCTATGTTTATGAAATAATGTCGAATCTCATGACTAACTAAGCAATATAAGCTGCCGTTCTGAAATACTCAAAGATCTTCACGCGCCTCCCAGGCACCCGTGCCGCTATTTTTACTTTCCGAACATGTACCATGTAAGGAAAGTATTGTAATCATGAAAAATTCGACTTCGAGTATTTACACGTTTTGAGATCTTCTGAATTCATTTATGCTATTTTTATGAGATGTATGTATGTATCTGTGTGTGTATATGTGTTTGTGAGTATGTGAGTGAACACGATAGTTCCTAAACGGAGCATTTGATTGAGCTCAAACTGGGTATATATGTCATAAACCACCGTCGCAAGACCGGTATGGATTTTGGTGTGTGTAGCACTTATAGTTTTTCTACAGGGCTACGACAAAGATTTCTTTTATAGTATGGCATAATGGCATATGGGGAGAAATTCTTGAAAGTGCGCAAACGTTTAAACGGTGCATTCGATTGAGTTTCAATTTGGTATATATGTTTGAATTATTCATCGATTAAAATTTATTTAAATACTTGCTAATGATCTTAATGGTAAGTGTTCGGAAAGCCGAGTGGAGTCACTCCAGATTTTTTTTTTATAAGTACTTTGATTTTCCATATGAATCACTTTTTAAAAATCTGTTTCAAGGATTGTTCAATAAAATAGAAATTTTTCACAAGCCCGAGCCCGAACGCAATTGTGAATTACAGAGCCCGAGCCCGATTCGGGCCCGGGCTCGGGCTCGGGCTGAGCCCGTCTCATCTCTAGTACATCTCTAGTACACTGTACAGGCAAACAATTTAATGCATTAATGCTTATGTTATGTAGCTATTTAGTATTGTTTGGTTATTAAATTTAAAATAATTAAATAAATAATTTACTTGTATGGAAGAATAAAAATAAACTTTCTTATTTTTAGAAACTGGTACCTCCACTAATCTAAAAACTTAAACACTAGCTCTAAAAATTTCTTATAATTTTATACATGACATTACACTTATAAAAAAATTCCATTAAAGAAAATTTCATTCATTATTTAGTACAATTAAATAACTCACCTTGAATACATTTTATCCATAAATATTTACATACTTAATTTCGTAAAATTAGATAGAAAATATATGATATAAAATCTCATTAACACTAGATTTACCAGACCAGTCATTTTGACTGGTCGTGCAATTTCAATTCAAAATTCCTACCTTTTCCTGTAGAAATTGTGACTGAAAAACTGTAAACAATTAAGTGTTTTGTTATTTGACAATGTCTATTTATTCATTTATCTATTACAATTAATATTGTTCAACATTTTTTGTCATTTTTTAAGAGTGAATAAAGACTGGAAGTCACAATAAGCATTTTTCTTATACACCAGTCATTTTGACTGGTTTTGGTAGAAATAGGTATATATTAAATAGATGGTAAATCTAGTGTTAATTCAGCAAAAGCAAACCATTTCTGAGTAGTATTAAGTGAATTGATTTTTGTACAAATTATCTCTACATTTCCGTGATTATGAAAAAGCTTGAACTAGATCATCAGAATTGATGATCTAGTTCAAGCCTTAATTACATAAATTTCCCTTAATTACACAGATTCCCTTGATGTAATTAAGGGAACCTGTTATCTGGCAGTCACTCATTTAATAACAGCTTTGCTATTTAGCAAGCTGAAGCAAATCATTTAAAATGTGTCATGTTTATTTGATTTGCTACCAGTGAGAATTGATAGACTTATAGTTCAAGTATTAACATACATTTCAATCTAATTAATCTCGATCTGTTTACTTTAATTGTAATTAAAGTATTTTTTCTTTTGACAGTGGGAAAACAAATTATAATGCCACATTTTATTACGTTTATTGCTTGTTCCTAATTCTCCAATTTTATAATTATTAATTTAATTTAATTTAATTATTGCTATTTTCAAAAATAAGTTCTGGGGATATTTGATTTTTTTAAATTCTAATTTCAGGTAAAAGACATATTCATGGAATATCCATCATTATACCTTGATATTATATACACGCATGAGCCACCTTCCAAAGAAAATAAATGTGAGGTAAGAGTTTAAACTTGATAACTCTCCCCAGTCTTTTATTTTCACCTATTAATTTGTATATGTTGTGTGTGGTAGTGTCTTGCACACTCCCATTTCTCCGTGAATTCGTGACATTCTTCAGCCGGGGATCATCCCCGGCTGAAGAATGTAATATCCCTGGCTAGAGAAATATTAATTGATTCCTGCCGGGGATACTATATCCCCTGCCAGGGCTTAATTTGGGCCGGAGCTCAGCTCCGGTACTTCTTTTTTGAGTGAATTTTTACATATTAGGCAAAATAAGCCGGAGCTCATGAATATTGGGCTCCGGAGCCCACCATTACATATTAATTTGTCATTTTTACACTTTTCACACACACATCGATTTTAACAGGCACACCACACAGGATTCGTTTCGCCTCAAACCAATTCTAGCATCCTGAAACCGATTTCAGTCAGCTTAGCACAAGCCGATCTATCTGTAACATATTTTGGTGCACAACTCCTAGCTTCCTTTTTTTCCAAAACTGCTGCTTCTGACGTCACTACACTTCAACTGGCTTCAACTAATAGGAATTTATTCAGATTTTTCGAGTCATTTAGAATCACGAAAGTTCGAAAGATCTTGAGTTTTTGTAACTTTGAATACGCAAGGTGATTAAGATGGGCTTGCCAGGTGTTTTTGAGTTTGTAAGTGTCAATAAATAATAAAGGAAATAAACACTCAAAATGTTGATTACGGATAATTATTAATTCAGTTAATTAACTCAAATTTTTATTATTTTATTTGTTTAACTATTGATTTAATAAATTTGTACACATATGGACAAGCTACGTAAAAAGTAATTGTATACTAATGCAATCAGAGCCTGATTATGACCAACAGGGGCCCCGGGCACTGATGAATTTGGGGGCCCTCGATCTATGAAATTTGTTTTATTTTTCATAAAATTTTGATATAAAAAAAGAATGTTTCAGAGCAACATTTGATATTGGGGGCCCTTTAGAGCCGGGGGCCCTGGACAAAGTCCCTATTTGCCCATGCGATAATAAGGCTCTGAACACAATTCCTAAATATAAGCAAAAAATACCAATTGTAATTAACTTAATTAATTTTAGAAGTTTTGGGGAGTCTTATGCAGGAATCTTAAATATCATGATACTTTCGAAAATGTCAAAAAAATCAGATATTTTGGTATACTGTAAAATCACTTATTTTCGCAAGCCTTGATTTTCGCGAAAATGAAGATGTCGGTAATTTTGCGAGCTGAAAATTTCGTGAATTTTATATGAATAGAATCGAAATTTGAACCGAAAATGTTTTGCGAGGCTTTAATTTGTGCAATTACGATGGGTTCGCGGAAGTTGCAAAAATTAAAGCCTCGCAAAAATAAGTGATTTTACTGTATATAAAACATTTTCAGTATTAAGTTACTATGGATAAATATTTTCGGACATGATATTAAAGTTATAAAGCAAATATATTCCATTTTATGTTTGTACGTAACATATATTTTATTGTAATTTTCTTAACAACAATTTTTACCAGACACCGAAAAAAATTTCCAATACATCATACTCTACAATTGATTATTCTTTAAAGCATTTTTTAGACATGTTAATCTACTTCAAACAAAACTAAATTTATAAATGTTATTTAGAATCACAAAGTGATGATTTTGATCGAAAATGGTATCTGCAGTGATTATGGCTTTTTTAGAGGAGCAACCAAAAGAATTTCAATACATTACTGTCTATGGCAGTGTAGAAATAATCATACTTTTCAAGCACAATACAAGAAGTATATACAATACTCTTCTGTTAGAAGAAGGAAATAATATTCTTTTACAGGATCTCGCAAATTTAAATTAATAGCGATATACAGCTTTTGGGGTTTTCTCTTTTAAAATATAAGAAATATTCTTGTCAACCTTTGGTTGTAGGGGGAAAAAGTCTTTAAAACAGCTGTGTTTGAATGTCCTGCTGCAATACCTGCGACTGCACCGTAATGTGTCATTCAGGATAAAAAAATAGGCTTAGGGACTCTCTTCACTTGCATTTTTTGAGGCGAAATATAGGGAACAAATTAAAACAACACTATAAAAAAATCTAACAACTTTCCTTGGAAATAATGGATAGTTGAGGTGCCCTAGAATTCCAAGGAATGTTACATGAAAATAAGGAACTTTACTGATACTGAATAACTCAGGAAGGCTCCACTGAATTGTATATTGTTCAGTGAAGTTCTTTGTACCTTCATGTAACTTTCCTTGGTATTTAGGGCACCTCAGCTGCCTATTATTTTCAAGAAACATTCCTGGACTTTTTTACAGTTCTGGTCATTTTTAAGTGAAATTCGTGTTTTTTAAGCGAATCTGGAGAACAATATTCGCTTAAGAGATGGGTTAAAGGAAAAAAAAATTAAAGTTTTCAGATGGAAATGTTTGTGTGCTCCCCCCTTATGTGTAACCCCTTACATTACATGTGTGTGCTCCTTTATACTAGTAAATACAACAAAAGTTAAAACTTGAACAAACCTTTATCTAAACAAAAACATTAAAAGATACAGATACCCACTGTACTTCAGTGCTTTCAAAAACTGAATACTGATGCATTAACACAGTTTCTTATATATATGCATTAACCAATAATAGATTGCCATGTCATCAATCAGAGGTTGCCATGTCATCCAATCACAACAAGCCTAATGTTATTTGCATAAACACTAAGCAGAGGGCTTAGTGGAACAATTACCGTAATTTCCTGTCGATAATCTGCGGATTATCTGTTAAAAAAAACGTAAAAAAATTACGATGCGGACTATCCGCCGCCGCGCATTATCTGTGACATTTTATTTTTTTCCTTGAGGAAAATTTTGGCCCTTGTAACTTTAGTTTTTCTATCAGAAACTAAAAATTGGGACTCTTTTTGCTACTAGATGGTGCTGGTAACCAACTGCAACACGAGTACGCGAGTACACTAAAGACTAGATTCTTTTTTCCTACACATGGTTCTCAACTTGTGATATCTCAATCTAGCTTTTTATTGGTCAAAAGTTGTACCATGGGGCTACAACTGTTCCCATTTGTCACCGGCATCATTAAAAATTTTAGCAACTTGATCATGCGGAAAACTTTCTAAATTGATATTTCCATCAGCTATTCTAATAAGATTGTTTAAATTGGCACTTGAAAGTTTACTGAAATTTGCACTTGAATTGTTAATGAATATTCAAAGAATCACATCCAGTTTAAATAAGCAACAGAATTATTAACTATAATATTTTATCTAGTATAATAAAATTATATAATATAACTTAATATTTATATAAATGTTGAATTATATTATACTACAAAGTTGGTAAAATACAAATATGTGTGACAAAGTTAAAACAGATATATTTAAGTTCAAATTCTTACTACAGTAAAAGCTAGATTATCTGGCATTTAACCGGAAAATTTCAGCTTCCCTCTTATTTATTTTTTTTGGGGGGGTCTTCTTAAAAGATTGATTAACTCTTACTGTGAACCAACCGTAACTAAACTTAGAATGGAAGGGGGGGTACAAATTTCAAACTGCCAGAGGATATCAATGATTCCATGAATCCTGGTGATATATAAAAAAACAAGCAGATGAAATGCTCTCAAAAATCATATACGACGGACGTACATACAAAAACAAAACATTCTACAGCTGCGGAGCTGGAGGAGAAAAATCAACACGTCAGCTCTGTGGGGATAGCATTAATTAATATTCCCCTTCTGCATTCCAATGATTCAACCATGTTATCTCTGAACAGAAACTCAAGAAGGAAGGGGGGAGGGGACACTTCTTTGCGGCCTCCGCTGCTCGTTATCGGAGTTTTGTTTTGTCTCCGGCTCGATTTCCACAGTAGTAGAATGAAAACAGATTTTCATATTTGTAAACTGACGTTTTTAAACTTTCAAACAGTAAGCGAGAATTTCACGCTGGTGGTAAATATTTTGCAGCTCGAGAATACCTCGCGTAGTAATATTTTTTGTGTGAGACTTTAAAAAAATTATGCGAGATTCTCGCGCTCTAGCGGGAACCCTGTAAAAGTACCTTTCACTCTCCTCTCTCCTGTTACGTCATTAGATGACAGGCAGAATAGCATGGGAAAGAAATATGCGCTGCGATGATTCAAAGCAGGGGAACAGCTACAAAATTATACCTTTGTTTGCACTAATTTTTTTTAGGTGTACAGTAAGTTTTCTTTGTATTTATTTTTTTCAGTACGAATTACAATGTATCCAATGTACGAATTTCCATGTTATCTCTGAACAGAAACTCAAGAAGGAAGGGGGGAGGGGATGCTTCTTTGCGGCCTCCGCTGTCGTTATCAGCTCGTTATTGATGTGAAATAAACAATTTTATAGTTTATTTCACATCAATTTAGCACAAAATGTGTTGTATGCCGAAATCGACGTGCGTTAACAATACAGTAACGATGTAATTTTGAAAAATATTGATAGTCTGCTTCAGAATATCCGCAGATTATACGATGTAATTTTTTTTTTCTGAGCTAATAAAGCCGCTTGCTTATTATAGGCAAGAAATTACGGTAAATAAAAAAAATTAATTATTGACAAATGGTTGTTTATAAATAAGAAGGGGGTTATAAAATTTCAATAAAAAAAAGTTATGATTTGATATGGCATTTAGAACTAGAAGGTCCAGTTGCAGTGAAGCAACAAAATACTAACTTAACTGAACTGTAACTTGAAGTGGAACTTTAATGTGTGCTTCAATAAGAGTTTTACATCTTTACTTATAAAGGCTTACTTATAAATTTTAAGTTGCAAATTAAGTTTTAAGGAATATAATTATACTTTGCTAGATTGATATTTACTTTATATTTACTAGATTGATATTTATTTGAAAGTTAAATGTAAAAAAAAAAAAATTAAATAAAGGTTTGGGAAACATAAAAGAATAAATGTGTTAACCAAACAGTTTACTTTCTGTATGGTATTTGCGAGTCTCTTTTTCCATTATTTTCAAGGAACATTTCTGGATTTTTTACACTGAAATACAGAATTAAAGCTCTAATTACTTATAAACTGAAAGTATTAGTTATTAAAACATTATATTGTATTGTGTGTATTAAGGCAAATCTGCACGAGAGGTATCTGTCTAGGAGGGGGGCGACTTTCTGACCATGCTCATTAGGGTCACAAGTTATATGGGGGAAAAAAATTTTAATGTTATTTTTTGAGGCACCCCCCTAAAAGTTGCCAATTGACTAGAAAATGAGATTGGCAAAGTTTTAGCTCAATTGCATAATATTAACCCGTGCCGCATCGATGTTGAATTCTTGAAAAATTAAGATTTTTTCCAAAAATATCCGGTTTTTTCTTCATTTAGTATAAACTATTTCCTCTACAGACTTGGTTCTTGTTTTATTTCATAAAAAATGTTATTGCTTTGAACTTTTGCTCTCAACAAAACCAATATTTAATGACATTCAGTGTTTCTTTAGGTCAGTTTGTGAATCATACCTCAAAAATCTGCATTTTTGTAAAATTAGAGGAAAAAAGACAAATTAAGAATTTTAAGTAATTTTGACCGTCTTTTTATTATGTGCATAAAAAAAATAAATCAAGAATTTTCAAAACTTAAACTGCAATTCATGGAATATTTTATTTATTTGATATGCATTTCTGTGCTTCAAAAGAAAGATCTTGATTTGTATTTCAGTTGAAGCACAAATAGCCAGGAGACAAACCTGTCAAATTTTCTTTATTACAATGTTATTTTTGTTGTCTGTTGTTATTTACTTTTAGAATAGACGTGGATGCCTATACATATGGGTAAGGAAGGGCTATGCCTCCCCTAGCTCCCATATTATCGTTATGATTTACATACTGGTTTAACGTAAAAGTGGTTCAACACTAACATATAATATATATCCGGTGCAGGACCCTTGACGTGCAATAAGACTAAGAAGACAAGAATTTCGAAAACAAAGAATTGATCTCATCAAAAGCAGATTTTAAAATTCTGATTTAGAGGGTGCTGTTGTTCACTGGGATGGAAAAATGCTTCCTCATATTTTGAATAAAGAAAATGTTGAGAGAATGGCGATTTTAATTAGCTGTGATGATGAAGAACAGTTATTAGGAGTTCCTTGTAAAGAAGTTAATTAGTAGGGCTGTTTTTAAATTATTATGTTGCATTGTGAGATAATGCAGAAACTAGGTTTGAGTGCACTTAGTTGCAATAAAATAAAAAGACGTTAAATACTGAAAAACTATTTTATTAAACATATACTATTGAAACATTATTATAACGGGCAGTGGAGGCTCAGCGAAAATAAATTGACGTCCTATATGGACAGTGAAATTAAGGTGGAATGCATTAAAAATTATGCCAGCAGAGAATTACACATTGGCGAGAACAATAACTTGTCTGAGATCAATAGCACCAATTCCAGAGCAACCCTACAAGTTAATCCAATAAAATTACAAATGACGTAATCGCGAGCAAATAATTTTAAAGTCGTCGAAGGGCAACAAATAAATAACTTACGCCAGCAGGATGCCAAGAGGGAAATAAAGGTCGTTGATTTTGCAAACGGACGCAATGAAATCTATTTTTTGCATAACGGCGCTAGAATGAAGAGACAAATAAACAAAAAGAATAGTGCATATACTGATTTAAAAACCGAAATGGTAGAAAAATGAAAAACAGAAGTGATTTAGAATTCTTGATTTTGGATAGATTACATTAAAGAAAGCCAAAGTAAATGATTATTAAATTAGATATGTGATCTCCATCACATATGTACTCCCCTCAACCAGGAAAAAATTTTGAAGAAATTTTTTTTAATTAGTTACAATTAATGGCCTTAAGAAAATTAAATTAAATGCTCTGTTTGGCTGGCTTAAACAATTAAGAAAAGCATAAACATATTCAGACAAAATTATACAATTACAAAATTACTGATGACCACCACCTAAAAATGTTCACAGAAAGAAAAATTGTCATGACAAAAATAAAAATAATAAGTGCTAGCAATAAAAAATAAATGTCAACAAAACAAAGAGGGAGCATTTAGCTCACAATACTAAGGGGCCTTTTAGCACACCATTTCTTTCAAACAAGGGGCATTTTAGCACACCCTTTTTTTTCAAATAAGGGGCATTTCAGCACACCCTTTTCTCTTTAATTGAGCATTTCAAGCTCATGTGCACATCAAAGATATACTGCTAAGAATTGCAGTGACTGAGTACTCTAAATATGCTTTTTTTTTTTTTTAAACAAATTAACATGATCATGATGAAACAGCACTGCTCAGTAGTTACAACAATAAGGCCTTTTAAACATAAGAATGCATGCATGAAAAAAAATCAATCAATAAAATTTGTGGATATGTAAATTTACCATAATATGCCATTCAAAAATTGCTTTGATGGCTATTTCTCACAATACCATGGTAACAACAAGTGGTAGCAACAATTTAAATTATCTTATCTGACAACATATAAACATGTATACATACATAGGAGGAGAAAAATAAACACATATTTAATACAAAATATACCCACACAAAATAACTATGAGACATTTTTGTTTTGAAGAAAAAAATGAATCTATGTACAATACAGTCTACGAACATCAATTTAATAACAATAAAATAATAATGTGTAAAAATGACCTCCGAAATGGTGCAAGTGCTGTTGAATTGTAACTATTGTTTATGTAATTTATTTTAATTTTCTAACATAAAGATATTACAATGTTAATCTATATTTTATTATCAATTACTATTTTATTAAATTTTAGTTGTTATTATTATTTTTTACCCTAAAAGCAAACATTACTACTAATTATCAAGTTTTAAGAACATTCTTGAAGGAATGATATATTGACAGACACTGCATGAATTCCAAATACACAAGTGAAATCTGCTGGACCAGCCAGGCAGTATCCACAAAAACCAATCATACATCCAAGTCAGTGGGCCCTTACCAACAAGGAAACATACATACAACGCATGCATTCGCAATATATCAACGTCAACTTAGTTACCAATTATTTGAAGACAAGAAAAATTTTAGTGAGAAAAACATGAGAATAGTTGTTTTTAAAGTACTAAAAATGTAGGATTAAACTTGTTATGAAATTATTTTAAGTATAATCTTAATTATAGCTTAAAAAGAAATTGTGGCAATTATAGTCATCCTGTATAAAAAATAAACTAAATTAATAATTTTTGAAGTTCAATATAAGAAAAATGTGTCACTTACTAACACATTAAAATTTTCAAAAGTGACAAAATTGGGAAAAAGAATAACACACAAAAGTACAAATAAAAAAAAAACACCAAAATGCAATTACAAAACAATACAATATACCCTAAATTTTCACTTATTAAATGTCTTAAGTGTTAATCTGATCAATACATAAACATTTTATTAATAAAATATATGAAGAAACAACAGTTCACAAAAATCACTACAAATAAGCATATAATTAAGTAATCAGATAAGTGTAAATACTCTGAAAATATGTTTCAATTAATGTGGTATTTTATAACACTGTGAATATTTGACAAAATAATATTGTATTAATTTACAAAAAGGCACATAAGAGTTTTAAATATATCATATTGCAGAAAAAGAAAATAATGAGATATTTCAAAGTATGGTGTTATGTTTGTGTATGTGAACAAAAGAGTGACAAGAGACAAATACAATGTGTTTAAAATATTTTGTAATGTACTACAGTACATCATAGTGAAAATGTTTGAGAAAAAAACAACATTCAAAAATTTTGTGTATAACAAAATGTGGAAGGACAAGCACAAAGTACTCAATGAACAGAACATCAGTGTGAACATGTTTGTGTATGTGAACATGTAAGACATAAACACAAGTGTGATAAAAAAAATCAAGTATGTGAAAAGGTTGAGAGTCAGTAAGTGTAAGCAATGTAAATAAAAACAACATGAAAAAAGCAAGTAAATGTGAAAAAAGAGTGTAATTGTGGACAAAAACACAAACTTCAAAGATCAGTGACTATTCAAGTATGAATCTTATTTGAAGTACAACAAACAATGTGTGATAGTGTATTTGTGAAAAGGAAGAAAAAAGGTAATCGAATGAATACCACTATACTCTTCCAAAGAATGCATGTATTAAACAGAGGCATAACAATGGCAGGAAAAAAAACTGTATCTAAAAAGTAAAAAATGCGTGAACTGTTCAACTTATGGTAAACATGTAAAATTGTATTAAAAAAACCAAAAATGGAGTGAAACACAAAAATATAAAGTACTCTTTAAAAAAGGTATTTAAAACAAATAATGTGTAAAAAAATAAGTGTTTAAAACAAATAATGTGTAAAAAATCAGTCAACATGGGGGACTGTAAATAATAGCATATTCAAAGAAAAAAATGTGTAAAAATATATGACAAAAATAGAAACAGTATATTGTGAGGTAAGAAAAAAAAAAGCTGAAAGCATATGTATGTTGTGCCTTGGAAAGGCCTTGCCATGGACTTAAGTAATGGAAGAGTGTGGAAAGAAATATAATTGAAGTCTTTGCCATGATTATCAAAATATAAAGAGTGAGGAAAATATAACGATGTACCGGGTGTTCCAAAAATGACCGGTATATTTGAAAAATCGATAAAAACTAAACGGTCAGCGATAGAAATAAACCGTTTGTTGCAATATGGTTGGAACAACAGTAAATTTTCAGGCAGACAAACTCAAAATTAGTTACAATTTTCAACAACAGATGGCGCTGCAGGCGATTTGAAAGATGTAGAAGAAAACGCAGTCGTTAAATACGAGAGGCTGGGCAAAGCGGATTAAATTGCTCTCTGGCGATTTGGCTTGCAGTCAGACTCCTTTGGCAAGAGTCGTTTCTCCCGCTGTTATACACTGCACGCTAGGGGTTGCCGCCCGCACCGCAAGTTGATCCGCGAAAAACAGTAGAGCTTCCACATTCTTTTTCTGTTGCAGTATATTTACATACACTGCTATGGAATAGAAGTAAGGTGTTAGAGGGGGAGGGGGGTGGGTTTTTAAAAAGTACATATTTATTTATGCAATAACAATAATGGAAAATTGGGAAATTCAACGTTTGAGCATGAAATTTTATCTCGCAGTTATTTACAGTTTTCTTGTTATCTTTTTATTTTTTCTTAATGTTTTACTTCTTTCTTGCCTTTGCCATTGGAAAAAAAAAAAAAAAAGACAAAATGTCATTGACAATACAAGAAATTTCCAGATTTCACCGTTCATTTTTTTTTTTTTTTTTTCCCTGTCTTCATACATAGACAATGTTTTGACTGAATTACAGTAAGTTGTATTTAAAACAAATAAGAAATCTTTTGCGGTTTAAAACAAAGTCAACAGTAAAAAAATTATCTAGAATTTGCTTTCTCATTTAATTTTAAGTTTTTAGCTATTTACCTTATTAATTTTTCACTGAAACAAAATGGTCCAAAGAAAGTCTTAAAAAATCGTTCTTGAATATGAATTAGTTTTTTCTTTCATTGAATTAGTAGTTTGTGCTTGATTAAAAGAATTTAGCATTTTATAAATATAGATTATATGTAAATGAACTTTACACAAAGTTTAACATTTACTTTCTTACCGTTACAAAGACGAGCGGTTATTATTCTTTGTTGTTACACACATTATTGCTAGCCCATATTAATCTTTCAGTATCCTACAAGAATCAGTAATGCAATTTTCGTCCTCGCTTCAATCTGCATCCATGGGAACATATAGGTTTAAACCCGAAGAGTTTATCTGCATCTATAATCCATATCTATTAATTGCTAAAACTCCGGACTAAACATTTAATAAAGAAGGGTTTTCTCTAATCGTATGTAAATTCATACAAAAGCCAAATGATGATTGCTTTTTAACTGTTCACTGTTTCTTTTTTATTTCCGTAACATATTACCTTCAAATCTAAAATTTTTTATTCATATTTAAATGCATGCATTTAAATATGAATAAAAATTTTAGATTTGTAATTTTAGACTGCAATTTTAAATGCATTAAAATATATATTTAGAACAATTAATCAACAAATAAAATAAAAATATTAGGAAAAGAACATGGAATTTCTAACTCTACTGTTTTTCGCGGATCAACTTGCGGTGCGGTCGGCAACCCCTAGCATGCAGTGTATAACAGCGGGAGAAACGACTCTTGCCAAAGGAGTCTGACTGCACGCCAAATCGCCAGAGAGCAATTTAATCCGCTCTGCCTAGCCTCTCGTTCTGTGAATTCGCCAATCTGCAAGTCGTCTTTCTGCTGTAAGCGTGTACTGTTCGCAGATTGGAAGCTTGCTGTGAAATGGCGGAACTCACAGACTGGGCCGGACTGGACCGCTGAAACGGCCCGGGCGATTCCACCAGACCGGCCCCCAACTTCAGTTGCGCATCTAGGATATTAGTTTAACGGAGAGGGGATGCACAAATGCAGTTGAACTTTGTTATAAGGATGGCTCTCTTATAACGCTAAGATATTCTATACGTTCAATCTGAAAATATCTAAAATGCAGAAGCTCGTTTACAACGTCACCGCGTCTTAAATGATGTGTTCCTTTCAATGACATTAAAATCGAGCTCAACTGTATGTGACATTATTCGAGAAATTTTATTTAACCCATTTGTGCCTGGTTATTTTTGCGACTTTCTTCGATTTTTACTGATAACGGAAATAATAGATAAATTTCTGATGTCAACTTCTTGAACAAGGGTTGATTTCTTTTAAAATCATTATGCATAAAAATCGAAATATCAACATCCTACTTGGTCATGTTAAAATATTTTGTAGAGTTGAGGCTCAATACTCATGAATAAAGGCTAGGAAAAATAAATAACGTAATCGACTGATAGCGAAAATGCCGTCCCAAAAAAGGGACATTAGGCATAAAAGGGTTAATACCCAACATTTTTTGTTGAAGCTTTTTTCGAAATAATTTGAATACAACTTTTGAAATATTTGATTCAATGACATTTCTCTACTTTAAAAAAAGTTTCATTTTGATGTTTACCTTTGAAAAGGGTGTGCTGGTTTGAAAGGGCAAAAAACCAGGAAGAAAATGAAAAAAAAAAAAAAAAGGCAAAAATTAAATTACTCAAATCTAGCATGTGATAATTATTAAATATTACATATAATAATGTTGTATATTTCTGTATAATATTTGATGAATTGTTGCTCATATCAGTTAGGGTATTTTAATGTAATCAGAATATTTTAGCTCATCCAACACAATTAAATTATTTTCACGTTCTTTAAATGCTCATTTTATATTTTTATCAGTAGATACTGAGAAAGTTGGGCAACGCAGGCCTTGGCCCACATAAGGGCTGTTGCCCACCGCGGCCAAGTTTGACTTTTAACTTTGATAACCGCGGTTGACCAATGTTTAGCTTTTAACTTATACATCTTATATACTTTATATACCAGTCTTCAATGTTGAGACAGTTTAAAGTTTAATATTGATTAAAATATGGGTAAAGAAAACTTGAATTAGAAAGAAATCGTGTAATGACTTCATTTAATTTCTACTATTAAGTACTTTCATAGAAATTCACCATACTAAATTCGTAATAGCTAATAAAAAAGTAAACCATAATAGCAATTAAAATAGTTAATGAACACTATGTGAATAAATTAATCAAACATTGTAATAGTTCAGATTTAATCTTCAGTAAAAGACCTTATAAAACTCAAAACAGTACCAACTGCCTCAGACACTATACAAAATAATTCGGTATCATAGCACATGTGTGCCTATAAGGTGTGAACTTCTAAAATCAGATTTAAAACTTCATTAACTCAAAGTAAATAAATTTGAACAGGATATCTGCGTGTCATATTGAGCATATTTATTACACTCGAAGCACAGAGGTTAATATTTAAATTAGAAACAAAAAGAAAAATTCTTTACGATTGAGAAAAGTTATTAAAATTTTAGAATATTCATTCAAATTTCTTTTTTAATGAAATTTGTATCCTTTAACTTAGTGTCAGAGTGCAAGCATGTTTACACACCTACATATTATTTTATCAAAACTTTAAATAGTCAGCTATTCTTTTTTCACGTTTGCAACAAAAATATTTATGCTTTCCCCCTTTTTTTTGCCGGGACTGTATTTTTTTTTTTTTTTTTTCAGGTTTTCCCTACTAATGGCAAAAACGTGCCAAACTTGCATTTTTTTTTTCTTTCTTCGTTTCTAATGGCCGGGTCAGCAGCCTACTGGAGGCTTGACCACTACGAGGGCCGTACATTATGGTCAAGGGGATGTCTATTACAGACCAAAGTTGTTCCCTATGAGTGGCCTCCTAATTTTGGACCAGTTCCAGATGAAAGACTAGCACGTGAAATCGGCACCCCCAGAGGTATTATTTTTACATGAAGGACATTGGAGCCACGAACCCTCCCCCCTCTCCCTCCCAAAAATAATTGTGAATTTAAAAGTCACCGTCTAGCAGAATGGTCGCCGCTTATTTAGATTTTACGTGTGCCAGCTTCCATAGCGTACCCGGACCCATAGCAGCCCAGACGTGAGAGTTTTTCACACTCCCAAACACTGGCCAAACCGGTGCTGTTTCACTTTCCGTGTTCTTATGAGAGCGGAGCTTAGCGAACAGGCCCTTGCGGGACAAAAACTATCATGTACATTTAATTACTTTTATTTGAAGAATAAATTTCGCAAAACTTTATTGTTTTTTGCATATTGTAATTCATTCATTCGTTTTACTAATATGACGAATGCTACATTATGCTTCAACTAAAATTAAATTAAGGCATATAACTCCCTCCCCCCTCTCCCTCCCAAAAATAATTGTGAATTTAAAAGTCACCGTCTAGCAGAATGGTCGCCGCTTATTTCGGTCGGTGGTTTATCCGATGAGCCGCTTATACCGGTGAAAATCTGTAGGAACAGAACAAAATGGCCAAACTGCACTGTTTTTCCGCCGGTTACGCCGGTAGTGGGTGCCTCTTTATCCGGTCAAGTAATTTGGAGATTAGGTTAAATTTTCGACATAATTAGCTTTTAGGGTGGTGTGAAAGCCGGTCAAAGATGACTCATATTTGTGTTTAGATGTTACAGTAATTCAATCAAAACAATTGTTAGTACACTTAATAGAATTTTATTAAAAAATAATGATCAATCCGACACCCTGAACCAATGAGATACCTGAAGATGACAACGATCTACACCTGAACCGGGTATGTATCAAAAGAGTAGATTTGCTGAACGCTATAGACACTTCACGTAGATCGCTTTAGGAGATCAACGTAAATGGTTACCTCTTTTGAAGATTATAAGTAATAGTTTTATTTTTTTAAACAATAAATGTACAGCTGCGGAAAAAAAAAAGTCCCACTTGTACTTTTTTCGGAAGTCGCTCGTCGTACAGCAAAGTTACAGATACCAATCGTTTACGATTGACGTACACTTTAATTTGCTATGCATAAAAATTGCATAAGGGGCCATCTACATATTAAAATTCGCACCAACTTTTTTTTTCTCAATAGCAACCCCTAGATTTCACTTCATATTTCAAAAATTTAGCTCATTTTAACCCCGGAAACCAATTTTGAATAAATTTGGACAGAAAATGAGGGAGTTATGAGCACCCAAAATCCCCCTCCCCCTATGTTAAAATATTTCTTCATACTTCAATTTATATCTCATATAATATTGGTAGTAAGAAGCTGATTTTTATTCGTACTATTAGAACTAAACGACCCAAACATCATTTAATGTTATTATGATTTTTAATAAATTATTAATATGAATTATGAATTATTAAATTAATTTTCAAAAAAATTATGAATAGCGACCTAGCCAAATTTCGATGGAAATAGATGCAGAAATTAATATTACATGGCTGTGCAAAATTTCAAATTTTTACGTTCAGTAGTTTAATTTATATTAAATAAAATGTGTTATTTTCATGAGTTAAGGGACCATATATAAATTTATTAAGTGAAATTTTTTTGAAAATTGCATAAAATAAACGGAAATTAGATTTATTTTGTGCAAAAACACAGTAAAAGATACCAGTAATAAAAAATATAAAAATTTTGAAGCAAATAAATTAGAGGCTTTTACAGTTTGATAGGGATTCTAAAAAAGCGTGTATTGTTGCGTCTGCTACCATATTCCCCCAAATAAAAATATTTTCCAGCTATAGAATTAGATGCAGTAGATGTATGTCTTCTAATACAACGTCCTATTTCTGAAAAAACTAACATCCTCAACTTTCCAGGCGTGAATGTGACCTATTTTTAATATTGGAAATATTAGGTCTTTGGACTTCCCCAAACTTTATTAAAACATTCAAAATCACGTTTTTTCTGTCTAAATTTTTCATCTAACTATAAAATTAAAAATACCACCAAAAGTCTTAAGAATATTGCACATTGCAGACGATAGTATTAAATGAAGAAAGTGAAATAAGAAAACACAGTGATAATATTGGGTCGGCAAAAAAAGTAATTGCATTTTTTTACATGAAATTCAAAACAAATTTTCTATCAGGAAATCATTCTTCAAGTTCGACCATAGCTGAGTAATATTCAAGCTTGTAGTCAGAAGAGCAGAGAGAAGCTTCTAACTCCTGCCAACATTTTCACCTGTCTAAGAGAACCATCAACGGAAAATACTCAATAACAATTTCAAAATTACAAAGATTTTTCAAAATCCTGAGCAATCATTTTTGCATTTTTCCCCTTAAATCATGTGTACGAACCAAGGAATTTTATGAAACTCACGGGTCATTTTGGACCACAGACTAAATATTCTATTCTACCTTTTGATATTCCTCAGTACAAAAAAACTTTTAAGAGAGATGAAAAACAATATTTTTCCTTGAAAAATAACATTAATTTTCTTTTTAACTCTTGCGAGCGAAATTAATGGAAGGCGAAAAGTTTCGGAACCTACAAAATAGCGTTTTTTCAATTTGCAGAAAGTCCCCTTAAAAAACGCGCAAAAGTTTAATTCGCAATATCTCCGGAAATTATTGTAGAAAAATTGGTGAAAAATTTTATATTTAGGGTAATTTTGAAGGTTTTTTCTTTCGTTTTAATAAAGTCCAAAATATGGGGTTTGCCATTGAGAAAAAACGAAGTTTGATGCAGAAATTAAATATGAAGACGGCCCCCTTATGCAAATTAAAATTAATAGTAAATTGAAGTACGCGTTATTTTGCAAACGAATGATATATATATAACTTTTACTGTACGACGAACGACGGCGAAATAAAGAGCAAGTGGGACTTTTTTTTTTCCGCAGCTATACATATGTTATGTATTTTTTTTCACTTGTTTTGTTTCTTTTTTCTTAAATAAATAAGTAGTATATAGTCCAAACTGTTTGAGTAATATAACAGGAGTGCTACGACTGCGCTGATTACGCCAAATGGAATCTCTTGATACATCCTGATACAAAAAAGCATATTTTTTGAAGGTTTTCTGCACCAAAAGAATCTCTTGGTATTTCCTGATACAAAAAAGTATAATTTTTAAAACAAATTCTGTGCCAAAATCCGTGCCGTCCCCAGGTTTCCAAAAAAAAGTAAATAAAAACCAAAAAATTTACATACTAATATACCCCTTTCCCGTTTTTCATCAGAAACACTGCTCTTTTTTCATATCAGAAAAGCACGTGCAATCTGAAAACTGATAGTCTACATATTTTTAATTTAATTTACTAATTTTTTTTTCCCTTAAATTTTTCTCACTTTTTACTTTGGTACTGCCGTTCATTTCGGAATTCGGTTATTCCGGTCAATTTTCAATCCGTCCCGATGTGACCGGAATAAGCGGCGACCACTGTAATTTTATTTTTTTCTCGCTGCAATTTGGGCGTGCTATTTTTTTTTAAAGCACATTTTTCTTATTATGAAAAATTGGTTTTTAAGACAATTTTTAAGGCATCATGGGTCCCCGTCTGGGATGACTGAAATCTTTTATAAAGGCCTATAAAATAGTAATGTTTTAGAGTTTTGACTTCTCTGTTGAAGTGAGATGCGGATCGTGTAGTCGGCCCCAACGATCACTGGCACCGAGCTGGAGCTTCCATTACATGTTGTTCTAATGTGTATTTTTGTATTTCTAATGTGTTCTACAAAGCTCATTGCAATTTTTAATAATTATAAAGATAGTTTTTGATATGAGAAACCATTACTCAGCATACAATATAGCTTGCACATGTTTGTGTTGTAAACCTTGCGGGTCGCTGTCGTGTTTAGGCCATCCAGAGCACCGGCCCATGCGGCCCACATGACCATCGGGCTATCGCCCGACCGCCCGATGGCCCAGTCCGGCCCTGCTCACAGACTACGTTTTCTTCTACATCTTTCAAATTGCCTGCAGCGCCATCTGTTGTTGAAAAATTGTAACTAATTTTTGTGTATGTCTGCCTGAAAAATTTTACTGTTTGTTCCAACCATATTGCAAACAAAACGGTTTTTTTTTTCTATCGCTGCCCGTTTAGTTTTTTATCGATTTTTTCAAAATATACCGGTCATTTTTTGGAAACACCCGGTATGTGTACCTCATAGAGGCAGAAAAAAATGAACATAAAAAATGTAAAAATACAATGTGAGCAAAAGCGCAAACATAATTTTAAAATCACAACAATGAATATGTAAGCAAATAGAAAAATTAAAACACATAAAAAGGTCTGTACACAAAAGTAAACATATAAATCAATGAGTAATAATAATATTTTATCGTGAGTAAACGAAAACACAGCGCATAAAGAAGAAAAAAAATTAAGAAGTGTATTAAAAATAAATAAATATGTGTGAATTGCAATCCAACAATTGTATTAAACAGTAAAAATATTAATGTCATATATACTATATAAAAGGAGTAATTTAGAATTAAACTAATTTATAAACATGGTTGAAAAACAATAATAATTATTATTATTATTTTTTTTTTTGTAACTCCTTAGAAGCAGTAAAATAATAAAGAAAAAAATTCAGAAAATTAAATATTTTCTTTGACACGTTTATGTCTAAAAAAAACTATTCTTAGCACGTGCTATTTGCACACACACACACACAAAAAAAAAAAAAAAAAAAAAAAAAAAAAAAATGGATGCTAAGACAATATGAACATGATTATTATTATTATACTAATTTTAGAAAAACTGCATTTATAAATGACTTACCAAATTTCCCAAGAATAAAGCTTCAGTTATTCAGTAAATAACAATTTAGCAAAAAAACTTTTCATTAGTAATACTTAAAATATAATATCCATCAAATTACCAGTTCAAATGGCATTGCATAGTATGAGGCGTCGGTGTATCAGGAGCGCGCACATTAAAAAAAACAAAACAAAATGCCGATCACAGGAAGAGAAAAAAAGTTCAGTGAATGGCATACCTAGCGACGCACGAAAAAAAAACTATTGGCGACTGCAGGACGTCCGGAAAAAAGTCCCAAATTTGCGGTGATCGGACGGCTTTTTCGCACAGTTTCAGCATTAGTTGTAAGTTTTCAGGCGTAAAGCAAGGCAGGAAAAACATAACATACTCCATACAGGAAAAACAGAAAACATACTCCATACTCCGACAGGAAAGCCGACACAATAGTCCTCCAAATAGTCATAGGAACGTGTAGAAACTCGCGTACGATTTGTCGGAGGGTGGTGCGTAGTAAGATCACCGATAATCCATATATGAATTGAGGAGACGATCGGAAACTCATCATTAAAGAATAGTGAGTCCATCAAGGAGCTCCGTGTTCCGTAAAAACGAAAGTTACCGAAGGTAGAACATAACACTGTCAGGGCCGAAACGTTGACTGCGCTTTCAGCAGACCAGGGCTGTTGGAGAAGTGTCTCCTGATCGGGAAAATTGATTCCGCCATTTTGCTAAGCCACCACCAGAATAAATGCAACATAAGTGCCTGGGTAGGCACCAATTTATGTAAAGAAGTTAATTAGTAGGGCTGTTTTTAAATTATTAAGTTCCGTTGTAAGATAATGCAGAAACCAGGTTCGAATGCACTTAGTTGCAATAAAATAAAAAGACGTTAAATACTGAAAAACTATTTTATTAAACATATACTATTGAAACATTATTATAACGGGCGGTGGTGGCTCAGCGAAAATAAATTGACGTCCTATATGGACAGTGAAATTAAGGTGGAATGCATTAAAAATTATGCCAGCAGAGAATTACACATTGGCGATGGCGAGAACAATAACTTGGCTGAGATCAATAACGCCAATTGCAGAGCAACCCTGCAAGTTAATCCAATAAAATTACAAATGACGTAATCGCAAGCAAATAATTTTAAAGACGTCGAAGGGCAACAAATAAATAACTTACGCCAGCAGGATGCCTAGAGGGAAATCAAAAAGGCCGTTGATTTTGCAAACGGACGCAATGAAATCTATTTTTAGCACAACAGCGCTAGAATGAAGAGACAAATAAACAAAAAGAATAGTGCATACGGGGAAAAGCACATATACAGATTTAAAAACCGAAATGGTAGAAAAATGAAAAACAGAAGTGATTTAGAATTCTTGATTTTGGATAGATTACATTAAAGAAAGCCAAAGTAAATGATTATTAAATTAGATATGTGATCTCCATCACATTCCTCACCTTGAAAATAATATGAGAAGAACTCTTAGGCAAAAGCTGTATTTACAGCAGTTCAAGAATCGGAGACAGTTGGTAAAATTCAGGCAATGTGTTTTGATACCACTTGTTGTCTTAGGGGAACGTGCATTTTTTGCTACAGCAATTACTGGAGCGAAATCGTCTATATTTACCTTGTTGCCATCATATTTTAGAAATCATCCTGAAATCTGTTTTGATTGCAAAGTGGGCAAAGCTACTGCTCTTCATCCAGATATTTTTTTTTAATTTCAGATTGGGTGGTCTAAGTTGGACAAGACAAAGTACAAAACTGCTATCGATGAAACTATTACTAATATGAAACTATTACATAAAGAATGCAAAATTTGGAAGAAATTTCAAATTTTCTTGCAGAACATTTAAGAAATCAACAGCTTAGGGATAACTATAAAGAATTAAACCAACATTGTTTAATTTTTATAAGAGTCTCTCCAAATAGACATTTCTTTCAGAGTACCTGGTACTGTTCAATATGCCAGGTGGATGTCTAAGGCAGTTTATTGTCTCAAAATACTTCTTTTTATACATGAGGTAGCATTAAGATTTAGAAAAAGGAGGTATTATACAGGCATTTTTTAAATAAATACACTACTCAACAGCCATTTTGCCTCTGTTATGTCATACATCAATTAGTATGTATTTTGGTGTGTAGAATACGATTCTACCTTTCAAAATGCTCTAGCACGTAAGATTTTTGAGTTTTTAAGGATATTTATTTATTTTTTTCGTAATTTCACTACTTTCCGTTCTTTTATTTTAATGTTTAATTTTTAATTTTTTTTTTCTAAAGTTTGGTACAAGAGTGCTATAAGATCAACAAATTGTCACTTGATGTCAGATGTTACACCGGCAAGTGTTATTCATTGGACAAATAGTCCAGCAGTGCGAAATATATATTATGACCTAGTGAATGTTGAAACATGCATGGTGCAATTACTATCGTATTTATCTCAGCCTAAGAATGTATTGAGAGTTTTTTTTTAATAAGTGAGTGTTTCTATTGAGAGGTATTTTTATTTTTAAATTGCTTTATACATATATTTAAAACTTACATTTACTAAAAATAACAACTAGTAAACATAGTTGTTGTCTCAACCAACCCGACAACTTATCTTATGTCTGTGAGAAATTCACCCCAAAAGCCCAAAAGAACAATTACTGATTTATTAAGAAGGCCTATAAATTATATTTTAATGGTCCTCTTGGTGATCAAGATAAAACTTTTGCGCCTCGTATTCGTGCATAACATGTACTACTACTTTAACCAAGTGACTGAAAGGAAAATGCCGAGCTATGCAATTCTCAATTCCTATGGTGTGGAGTTAGCCTAAGGATCATTTTCCAGCCTATAACTTCTCTCTCACACATATTGCAGGGCATTCCCTATCAAAACTAGACATAAAATGTATCTTCAGTGCATTTGCCGAAATGACATAATGGAAGGTTGCTTGATCCTGCCTGTAATCTGCAAAACATAGAATCAGAAGCAATGTCAAGTGAATCTGAAGACGCTGATCAAGAACCTGTAGAAAATATTCCCCTCATTCTCAAGATTTTTCGCCTCAGCCCTTTAATCAAAAGGAGTTGAACAATTTGGTTCGCGATCTAAAACTTTCAAAACAGCAAGCTGAACTTTTGGGGTCGAGACTGCAACAACGAAACCTTCTAGCTCCAGGTACAAAAATTTCCTGTTTGAGATCAAAAGGTACTTCATTCGCTCAATATTTCGACATGCAGAATTCAATGTGTGTATGTAGAGATGTCAATGGTCTGCTGATGCAGCTAGGTGTACAACATAATCATCAGGAATAGTCACTCTTTATTGACTCTAGGAAAACCAGATTGAAAGCAGTACTACTGCATAATGGCAATACTTTTCCATCTGTGCCTTTGGCTCATGCAGTAGACGTGAAAGAAACTTATGAAACTTTGGCCACTATACAGTAAAGTGGCTTAAAAGGAAATCACATGTAACTGTAAAGGAATATGTCAAAAATACTCCACTGGTTGAGCCCAATAAAATCATTTTGCCTCCGATTCATGTCAAGTTGGGTTTTATGAAGAACTTTGTTAAAGCTCTGGATAAATGAGGTCAGGTCTTCAATCATTTGAAAGAAAAGTTTCTCAAACGGAGTGAAGCCAAGTTAAAAGAAAGTATATTTATTGGACCACAAATAGAAAAATTGTTCAGCGATCCATCGTCTGATATCAGACTGGCAAATATCGAGTTAGCGGCTTGGTCCTCATTCAAACCAAGTGGGAAGGGCATTTCGGGCAGGAAAAAAGATTATATCTATGTTGTAACGTGTATACATATAAATACCAATGTATACATATAAAATAATATTGAATTATGAAGCTCTTAATATGAATTTCTTGTTAGTTTCAATTCTATCAAATTTTGCCGATATTGCTTCTGATTTTCCTGTGCCTCCTTGAAATAAGACGTAATAGACATAAATTGATTTTACCAGTGAATTCAGCACCCCGAAATTAAGTAAATCCACGCATTTACAAACCAGACGCAGAAAAAAAGTTTAAATTTGTTGACTAGTGTAATTATGTAAAGGCATGGTTCAACACTCCCACTCAGACTTTAGCTCCAATCAAGACTTAAAATTATTGCAATACTGAAAATTTGATAAAGAGGCTGCAAACAAAGATCTATAAAATGATAAGCCATCTTTGGTATCTTAACTTGGAGCAATTTGCATTTCATTTTCTAATGACACTTGGGCAAAAAAAAGTCAAAATAAGTATGTCTGTAAAATTAATTGCATTTGAAAAAAAAATGATATTGATTAAGATGTAAGAGCAACAATGTTTCAACGAAGTGGATCATTTATTGAACAAAGAAGTTAATTTTTTTATTTCATCTTGAACAGGAAATTTTTTAAAGAGATTTAATTTTAATATACAATTTTTGAATACTAATCCCGATGTATGGTGTGAAAATCAGTATTATTTGAAAGAAAAAACTGAAAGCTTTTAAAGTTTATAATAACTCAGATGAAAGGGGAGTAAAATTAATCCCAGGATTCCATTCCTGTTTAACTGAAGATGAAAAACAAAAGCAGGTTTTACTATAGGTAGTATCCGAATGTAGAAAAACTTTTCCAGACTCTTCGAAAGAAACATTATCTAAGCCTTGCCACTTTAACAAAAAATTGTAAACAATAATAATTTATTTTCTTTATAATGTGCTTCCACTTAGATACATAACTTTAATAATCAAATATATCTAAATGTTAGTCGTTCTCAATTTTATGTCTTTTTTGACCTTATTTAAATTTCATTTTTTTTTTAATTTCAGATTTTTTTTAAAGTACAACCTTTATTTTGTACACAAAAAATGAAGAAAAACAAAAGGAGGAAAGACGAAATATAAGTTTTTGAATTTTCATTAAAAAAGCCTACTTTTAGGATTCGGATCGTATCTAGTCCTGAAAAAAGCATAGATATATGCTTTTTTTAGGACTAGATATGATCCGAATGTTATTCTCTGAGCGTTTTGGAAATGGGCAAATAATCTAAAGTTGTTTTCATGGTAAACTTTTCATGCAACTTTTAAATTATTAAAAAATTTTTGTTCGCACATCACGTAAGAATGACTAAATGAAACTTGGTAAGATGATAGATGATTACTCAACTTAAACTATACATGTCGGATTTATAAAATTTTACTAGATTTCGCGATTGTTCTGAAAATCTTTTCGAACTGCGTAAATTTTTCTTTCAGTATGCATAAAAAATTCATATAATTTGCACAACAAGTTTATACTTTCCAAATATTCAAAAAAAAAAAAAAAAATATCCGCCTTTTATGTACGAATTGTGCACAATCTTTTTTTTTTTTTTTTTTTTTTTTTTTTTTTTTTTTTTTTTTTGCGCAAAAAAGGGCAGGCTTTTTCTAGCTGAGTAGGTGCTATAATTTTCGATTATTTATTTAAAAAACTGTACTTAATTTGGATAGCTACACAGTTATTGTGCAATAAAGTTAATTTGATGATGTGGAGAGTTTTAATAATTATATAATGTATATTATTTCAATTATAAGTGTTATACTACAGTGCGTTTGAATTTGAATCATAAATCCATCATTCGTTCATTACAAATAAATACCATTACTGTTTATTACAACGTAAGTACAAAATTATTGATAATTAATAAGTTTACGTACATAATTATTTATTAAATCAAACAAAATCCAACTTGCGGAGAAAAATGTATATCGCTGATGTACACCATACACATATACCAGCTGTGTCACGTTGCTGCCTTGCGCGTACTCCCTCTCTCTTTTTAATTTTAAATGTGTACACAAATTGAGCGCGAAATTTGAAGTGTAATTAAATATAAAAATGATGATTTTCCAATGCTAACCCAGTGAAAATTGTGTACAAAAATATATGAAATTATGAGAATATCATAGATTAATGTGCAATACCCTTACAGCCTTAAAAAAATATTATTTTTTTACAAAGAATTTCAAATGTATAAAAATCTGAATAAACTTTCATAAATGTTTATTTTTTGTTAATAAAAAGTACAATAATGTGTGAAAACTTGTTTAACTGCATAAATATAAATATTAGAAAGCTTGACAAGTTTTCACTTCTGACGTGCATCCAATTATTTCCAATCTGCAAAAACCATCCCATCTTGTACGTAAATAAGACGTCTAAAAATGTATCTCTTATGGGTGTTATACATGCACATCCAATAGATTTGTGGCTTTGGGTGGAAATTAAATATCTATGGGACATCTATTTCATTAGCTACATAAGATGTCCACTGATGGATTTCTTATGGATGTCATAAATACATTTCCAATAGATATATGGTTTCGGTTTAAGAGATATATGATTATTAGATATCTATAAGCCCTCTAAGAATATGCTATAGAGATAGCAATTTAGATGTCCTATGCTGTGTGGGTAGAATGCTCGCCTTCCACGCCTTGGGTTCACAGTTCAATAACAGTCGCGGAAGCTAGAAGGACGCAGTTTAAAAAGTAACTTGAAGTTCTTACGCATGATGACAGATGGCAGCACTAAAATTTAATGACATCACAAGCCACTTTTCCCCCCAATTCACTTTTTCTACGTATGTATCTGAGCATGACGGTCATGCAAATTCAGTGCTTTTTCCCCTTCCCAAAAGTGCCCAACGTGCCTAAAGGCGTTTTCACTTTAAAAATGTCAATTACAAAATGAAAGTTGTTAAAATATCCTAGAAGATTGTAATTGGTTGTTTCTTTCTGTATCCTATAGCTTTTGAGATTACTTTTAATTTTTATCTAAAAAACGATGCTCCTTAGCAAAAAAATGTCAATTGCAAAATAAAAAGCTGATAAAATTGGTTATTTTTTTTATCCAACAGCTGTCGAAATATATTTTAGAAAACATCGCAGATTTATAGAAAACGCTTCTTTTCATCTCCTTTTCGACTAACTTTAACTTATTCTAACATATTTTTATTTAACTTGTACTAACATACGTAGCTCTTCAACCTTCTGTTTTTCAGCCGTAGATTTACAATCAAAGTTGTAGAATCTTAAATTGCCTTTAAAATCAGTTATTATTTGTAATTTTATCTTTAAATGATCAAAAGTTATAGCAATTTAAAATTTTCAAGAAATTTTAGAGAATTCGAGCGTAAACTACATTGTGCATCAAAGTACGACAAAATCTGGGAAATAATTTATAAGATTTTGAAACTTGAGGAAAACACTTGTACGTGGTGCAGTATTAAGAAGCAAGAAAGTTAATATTTCTGGGAGTTGCATCACCCCTTCGCTGCCCCCCAAAAGTACATTCTGTCCTTTTTTAAATTTTTACGCAAAATAGCTCCTTTTCTCGATAATAATTTATATTACAAAAGCATTGTTTGTAAAATTCTACACTCAATAGGTTGGATTCATGTATTGTGTCAGATAACCGGTTTTAAGACTATTGGAATTGGATGAAATTTAGAAACCGGTAAGCCTATGATTTGGTGAGTTTTCAGCTTCATTTTTTCTTGATTTCTTTTCCCTATTGTTTCTGCTCTACTAGTTACCTTTAATTTGTATATAAGCACATATTTAACACATAAACTTTAGTGCTAAAGTCTAAATTATAACCTACCACCTCCCCCCCCCCAAAAAAAAAGAAAGAAAGAAAAGAAAAAAGAAAAAGAAAAGAAACCTTTGAAAGTGATATTTTTTTTACCTTATTAGAATTCTATAATACAATTTATCTGTTCAATATTATGTATTTTGACATTTACATTTCAATGAAAATGATTTAGCATCAGAATTAAGAGTTATTGCAAAATTAATCAAAAATTACTATATCACTATAGTACACTTACTTTCTTTTATGTGCAACATCTATACAATAACAATACCACAAATCTATGAAAAATCTTATTTTTATAAAAGTAAGACCTCATAATCTTTTGTCAAATCAGTGGGAATCCTATTACTCAAGCTTTGAACTCTACATCTTTTGCACATTGCTGTACTGTGCAAATCAGCCTTCACACATCTGTATTACTTTCCGCAAGCCTGAATGCAGCCGCATGAAATTAATAGTAATATTTTTCTGGGAGCTGGTTACTCATTTCATATAAATTGGAGAGATTGATTAGCTCAATTCTCTCTACCCCCAGTTCCTGTGTTCAAATTATTTCCCAACCACTTCTTTATTTAAAAGTATACGCGATACGAGTGGAAACATGATACTTCAATAGTGGGTGGCAATTGTGGCAATAGCAAGAGTGTCACAGCATTGTTTGCCTGACCCACAAGTGCATTAAAACACTGAAATCTCTGATCATTCAATGTGTTGTTTCTAATAGTTTTTCCTTCTTTCGAGTATTGAGAAAGCATAAACCTTCCTCCAGCATTTTCAATGGCTTCAGGAGTCGCATTTGGATAATTGAATATTTGGGAAATATTGTGGCTGCTGGTCGGTTGTATAATATAAAAGCCTGCAATTTCCCTTTTCTGAATATGGCTGAAGTCGTATCACAACCACTTATTGCATGAAAAAAATAATACTGATTTTTTGGCGTTAGGTATCAATGAGGAATTGTGAATGTCTTTGGGGTTAGAACCAGAGATCCGTAACTTAGCATAACAAAATTGTAATGTTATTCTGCCTTGTAACAAAATAATTCATTATGCAATTTTTATATGTACAAATAACTTTGATTTTCGTTATATATTAGTTACGTTACATTTTGTATTTTGTTATCATACCGTAATAAATCTACAGAACGAAATGAATACGTTATTGCAATAACGTTATTCCGTTTTGTGTTATATTCAGAAACTGAACAAAAATTAACAGAATGCATTCGGTTACTCATGCGAACCCTTTACAGAGCTGCCAAGTCTCCGGCTTTTTCCGGGTGATTTCCCCCCACAATTTTTAGACAGCTTTATTTTGCATTATATATTTGGACTTATTTTAAGCATAAATTCGTAAGTAAAAATTAGTGGTAGGAAATATCCCGAAAAAAGCCGGAGACTTGGTAGCTCTGCCTTTAGCTATAACACACTTTTGACATCAGTTGTAAAGCTGTTGGAAACTGTCAGAAAATGCTTCTTTTGGAATCGTTCAAAGCACCGTTGTCACATGTTGGATTTGTTGTAGCTGCCATACGCTGTCTGCAAAGCATAGACCTTTCGAGAGTTCTTTGGGGGAGAGGGGGGAACAAGAGTTTGCAGTCACCAGATCTGGAAAATATGACGTATGTACAAGAATTAGCTCGAGGATTACCTTCAGTTTCCTTTTGTTTTCTAAAACGTTTAAAGCACTCAAAGGCACGCTTTTAATCACTACTTCCACACCGTATACTTTCATTACCATTTTATGTGTTTTTGTCGCAGTTTTGCGTAATTTGCAGCAAAACTTCATGTTTAGGATCGCTCCTTTTCATAATGACATGCCTTTTTAATTAGATAATAGCACTCCGGTTTAGCTGTCGTCATTTGGGGGGGGGGGATTAGTTACCTTGTCTTTCACTGCATGTGCGTGAACGTAACATCCTAAATAGTCTCGTTTAAAAATAAGGGACCATTCACCAAAATTTTCAGATGCACCTAGTATGACTTGACTTCGGTTTTGTTTGCGCTACACTCTTTTTAAAAATACTCATTGATTGCTTATGAAACATTCATCAAACTTATAGCTAGAATTTATTATTTTTTTAAATATTTTCTTTTGTATTATACTAATCAGTTTTAATCATTCATTGTATAACTAAAACGAGAAAAAAACAGAAAGTTCCAAGCTCAGAATCTTGGTCATTCTTAATGCTGTAGATAAAGGGTTAAAGTGCTTGACATAATTAGTTTGTGTTTATCTACCAAATCACATGATTTTTTTAAACGCATCGTTAAATAAAGGAATTATATTTTATCTGCATTATTTATGTGTGCATTTTATGCTTAAAATATAACAAGAATGCTTTAGCACAGAATGCTGGTTTCTGCAGTTGGAAAATCTCACTTCAATAACAGAACAGAATTGAAGTTCTTGTGGATTTTTCTTCAGAGAGATCTCATTTTTTTCTTATTATAATGATTGAAATAGGTCAATTTCTGTATGTTAATTTAATACTTTGGTGGAAACTGATATTTGTCAAACTTTGTATATAGTCTACCTATCCCAGAGTATATCACTGGAATTAATAAGAAATCTCAGACTTTTCGTTTCTGAAAACATGGCATGTCTGTCAAAAGGGTAAATACAGTAGAAGATCTTTATAATGCAAACCTCGAAATGCAAGGTTTTGCATTATATAGAATTTTGCGTTATATGGATCATTCACTTATATCATTAAACTTCCCTAGTAAGCATATTAAAATATAGCTAGAACACATAAATATAATGCTTAAAACTTTTTTTAAATACAAATACTACTTTAAAAAACAAAAAAAATGGAATTTATTAATTTACAGAAAAAATAAATAAATTGAAATTACCAAAAGCATTAAAGTTTATTTGTTAAACAATATATTAATTTTGATTCGTTTTAGAATTTGCAATCTCTCAACAAATAACTTTTCTTGCAGCCTTTGAACAGGTAATAATTTTACTTTGTTTACGCAGTCTTGTGTTTCTAGGAATTTAAAATATTGATCTCTTATGGAAATTTCTTCAGATTCTGAAAGTTTTTCAACTTTCTCTCCAGCATTTGATTCTGTTTCAGAATTGTTTTCCTCTTGTTTTGAAACTGGGGAAATTATTTCAGCACTGGTCAAATGATTAACAATTTGTGACTTATCATCCATTACCAAATATTCAAAATGTTTTCTTCATGCAGGTTTGCAAACTGAGTACTTTCCATTTTGTGCACAATGCATTAGTTCAGCAGTTTTCATTTTAACTAAAGATGGCTTAAATCCAGTTCCAAAATTCAGTTTTAAAATACTGTTACATTGAGAAAACTCCCCTACTTCTCATAGACTTTTTAAAAGTATTTTACTGTCAATATTGAGACATAAGCATATCGTGGGGCAGGGGGGCGGGGCGTGTGCCAACCCCCCCCCCCAACTTTGTTTAGAAAACCATTCATTTTAAAACCTTTCTTCTTGCCAAACTTAAAGAAACATGGCTATTTTTACTTTAGAATATGCTATATGCATTCTCCCACCCACACGCACACACATAAAAAAAAAAAAAAAAAAAAAAAAAAAACTTTTGGTGATGCTATGCGTATGATTTAGGAAGCCAAGTAACACCATATGATTTAATATAAAACAAATCAATTTACAAAGAGAAATATAACTAAATAAATAAACGTCTGTTTGGGAAGTCAATGGTAGAGGAGGGAGAAAGAGAGTGGTTAGGTAGTGGAGGGAAAAAGGGAGAGGTTTGTGGTTTTACTAAAGTAAACATTCCTTGCTCTTCAACCCAGCCGGCCAGCTGTTATGCTGATAATGCATAATGCATGCATGGGAGAATAATTGTTTATTTTAAGCTTGGCATGTTGTGGGATTTATCTAATGTCTCAAAATTAATTCCCTAGGAAAGCAATTAAAAAAATAAATAAATAAAGCAGATTGTAGAAATTTCTTAATGGTGATTTTCTCTGTTTACATCCGCAGTGTTAATGCGGTTTATGGAGAACTGCAGTTTATACAATTGCGGTATATCGATCTTCTACTGTAACAGACAAAATAAATCTTATTTTTTAATATCTATAATCTCTCCAGTATCTACTCAGTAATCTCCTTAGTACAATATCTAAAATCCTCTGTAGATGATGTGCCAGTGAATTTTAATTTGATTGTTATTTAATCAAAAACTTCAGGGACCTTGAGAAACACTGTTACTGTAGAATGTCTTTTCACATCTTAATAGTATTAAATTTTAACCTCTACAGTTGCTGCAGCTGATTAATGTCTAACACACTGTGAACATTATTACATCCATTCTTTTCAGTGATTTTCAAAACTTGTTTAATGCACTTTAAAAATATGTGTTATAACTTTTTTCTTTTATAGGAGATATATAAAGCACTTTGTAACTTGGATGACAGAGGCAAGTCATACATTTTTGAAACTACTCGAAGTATCACAAATTTGCACAATATAATGGGAAAATTGCTATCTCACCCATTCCAACGTGTTCCTCAAAAGAGTGCTAATTACAGATTACAAGAAATTGTATTCAAAAAGCATAGATATTGCTGAAGAATTTCATTTCATTTTGTATATGTTCACTCACATATTTCATCTAATTAAGTCAGTTTTATATTTTTAAGTATTAAAATATTAATGTTTGACATTATGTGTGCTATTTTAGTTGCTCTTTGTTTTTATTTTATTTATCAAATGCCAGTCATTCGGCTTCTAGGCCATTAGACCATGGGCTCTCCAATATTTCTGCACTTGAGTAGAAAAAGATAATCCAGGGGACACGTCCAAACATAAAGCAGTCATGCCCTGGCCGGTCACACAAAGGGAACATGCAGGAGAGTCAACATTGTTTAAATGAAAAAGATAGGCACGAAGACATTCGTGCCCAGTCAGAAGTCTAAAAGTTGCAACTGCAGCCAGAGCCATTGCTAAGACTTTTTTTAGGGGTGGGGGAGGAGATGCCGATTAACTGCCCAGTCAAATATCGGTTTCTACCAACTTACTTATTTTTTTTTCAACTGTACTACTAACTTTTTACTTTTGCCAACTGGATTTGCGTAATTTTCCCAAGTTTACCAGAAACGGAAAGCAAATCATCCTTTTCGTTAAAATTTTTTCACCAATTTTGCCAACTGGGTTCTAATGTCACCAAGTTTAATAGAATTTTATTAGTGTTAGGGGAGGAGACTCCTCCCCCCCTACCCCCCATTTAACAAGGGCCCTGACTGCAGCCGCACGAGGTGAGTCAGGAACTAGTTCTGGTTTAGAGAAGAGACTGTTCTAAGGTTTGCCACATGAGAGATGCAAAGTTCTTTCACTGAGAAAGCACTTGAAAATCCCAGCAATTTCCAATTTAGCTGAATGGAATCCAGAGTTCACAGAAGGCTTCAGGGGAAAGTTGCTCTTTGTAAGTTTGTTAAACTTTGAAAAACTTAACAGATTTATTTAGAGAAGTGGAGACTTGATTTAGTGGCTAAGTGCTAACAAATATCCTTAGTTACTCCACCCCACTTTCTCTAGCCCATGTTATCTTGTCAGAGTTTTGCTTTCATACTTACAAGGAGAAGGCCCGGCCTCGGGGAAACAGATTTCAATGATCTTTGGCACAGTGGTAGTATACTGTGCGACTATACTACGTGTAAAATACTAAGATGCAATACTCAAATACAGTCGAGAAAAATTAATATTGATTTTCGAATCATTTCACCAAAACTTTAAATATAAGTTACACGCTAATCAGATTGAGCGCTGTGGTGTAATGGGTCCTCTCTACTCAGGGGTCTCGGGTTCGAATCCCGTGCTGTGCTAGCAGTTCTCTCCCCCCCCCCCCCCCCCCGCTCACTCTGTTTTTAAATGCATCAATACTGGTAATTCATGCTTTCAGTCCAGTAAATATTTATTTACTGTTTCATTTATTTATTTTTACTACTTATTGAATTTTTGTATTACTTATTTACATATATTTAATTTTTTTCTACTATTCAAGTCTATTTTTACAATTGATTATAGCTATGATTATTTAAATAGAATAATTATCTATATAAATAAAGCAATGTGTAAACTGTCCGTTAGTTTGTCTGTCTGTCTGTGTCTCGCGTAGCTCCAAGGCGGGTCTCGACACACCTCGAAGCGATTTTTTCGAAATTTGAATTAGAAAATGTTTTATTTTATGTTTTGTCTGATTTTTCTTGCGTAATACATAATAACGCCGGTAATTGCACTCGCAAGAAAACGATACTTACATCATCGTATAAGAAGAAATTTTTCTTTTAAAAACTGTTTGTTCGGACTGTGTAACATAATTTGCACATTTTTGTGAATTTTTCAAATAAAATTAAATTTGACGCTGACTTTCATAAAATATTTTTAAAACTGCTGCATCTTGAATTCTATCTGTCATAACTTTTTTATATTTTGGCAAAAAGACGGAGCATACAATTCACCCACTTTTAAAAGAAGAACGGAGGGAAAATATAAATTAGGAGAATTTTTACGAATTTTTAAGTAAAGAAGGATTTTCATTTCAATCGCAGCTGCTTACAAATTTCGGTTTGATATCTTGCGGTTTGGTTGTCCTGGATACAGTAACAATGATTAAAATTGCCAGTTGAAAAAAATAAATAAAATTACTTTAAAATAACTGGGTTTTTGCATGTGAAAAGTGTGTCATTTTGGTGTCACGAGTTTAAAACCCCTTTCGAAACTCAATCAGAAAACGGATTCACAAGCAAAACATACGCAACGCATGAAATAATTCCATATTTTATTTTACGTTGCCAGAAAAGGAATTGAATGCTGTTTTTTCACCAGTGAATTATCCAGCATTATTTTCAATTGCGATTTTAAATGGGACACGTTTTCGAATCGCAAGAAATATTTTGCAGTGCTAAACAGGGCCTGATTATGACAAACAGAGACACCGGGCATTGATGAATTTGGGGGCCTCCATCTATGAAATTTGTTTTATTTCCCATAAAATTTTGTTATAAAAAAGAATATTTCAGATTAACATTTCAAATTGGGGCCATTTGGAGCGTGGGGCACTGGGCAAAGTCGCGATTTGCTCGTGAGATAATAGGGCCCTGGTGCTAAATACGCCAATCTGACAAGAATTATGCATACAAATGTATGGAGAGCTGTTTTAGTGCCAACCATAAAGTGAAATGATTATTGTTTATACTAATGCGTAAATTATAAGTCACCAAAGAAAAAAAGACTACATCCGTGGCAAATATCTAAGCCGTTTCTTTAAATTAAACATTAATGATTGAAAAACAAAACTATATTGTATTGGTATCAGTAAAAGATAGTATAAGTAATAGTTAGTAGATATGCTAGGGCAATATTGATCAAAGCGCAATATACCGCATTAATAAATATTTCGTGAAGCTAAGTGTTCTATTCCTTTTTCAAAATCCATCTTACATCACAGCTAACTAAATATTAAGTAATTCTACGTCGCATTAATATATCCCGCGGTAGTTTCAACAGAAAAGACTGTAACAGAACTTTTTTTTTCTTGGAGATTCTGTTTTGTCACAAATAGTTATGATCACATTTTGGGAAAATGTTCTCTTCTTCCCTTGCGAAGAGCGGGTACACAATTATTTAACTATAAAATAAAACGGTTCTCCACATCATGTAGTATAACTTAAATCTAAAAAAGAGTATGATGTAGAAATGAGATATTTTGAAAGTTAGGAATTTTCGCTGCAAACCGTCACGCTTTTCTTTTTCTGATCGCGAATGACACCGACATAGTTTTTGTGTCATAATAATAACAATGGTCTCAGGTCAGTACTTATACTAACTTTACGAATAACTAATGAGTAACTTTACGCCAGGAGTCAAATCATTTTGCTTATTTTTAGATTCCAAATCACTGGAATCAATTCGAATTATAGATGTAAGAAAAAGTTTCATTCCCTATCGTGCAGAGAACGGGTACGCAGCTAGTAATTAATATAGTTATGACTAATTGAATTTCTTTTTTTTTACCCATCTGGTACATAGTCATCACATGAGTTATCTTTAACTGATTCGAAACTTTCTTCTATACACTCTTCTTGAGCATGGATAAATTTCTCATCAGTAACAAACTTCTTTTCATTCAACACATCCAATGTATTATTGTGCAATTCTGTGCCTATCATCATAGCTTCTTCAGGTAGTGTACCAGAAACTGGCGTTGCAATTATTATTTTTTTTTTTTTTTGAGAAGTGAACTTTCGTAATATGCAACTCCATTTTTTAGTCACTGCTTCAAAACATCACTGTATGTAGAACTATCAGCAGCTTTTTCATCACAACAATAAGAGCTTGCCTGGTCTGGTGGCATATTTGTAACTGTATATAATTCTTCAAAATAAGTTTCACTGCTTATATATGTCTATTCAAAATTTTAACATGTGATATTTTAAATTTGACAACCCATCAACAGATGACAGACAATTAAAACTCGTATTGATGTACTGAAAAAAGCGTAAGCGGAGAAAAAATCGCTTGCGCAGCGCGAAATTCGAACAGGGGACGCCATAGTACAAGACCATCGTTCTAACCATTCCACCACAGCGCTCAATGTAATTTGCTCGTTACTTATATTTAAAGTTTTGGTGAAGTGGTTTGAAATTTAATATTAATTTTTCTCGACTGTATTTGAGTATTGCGTCTTAGTATTTTACACGTAGTATATTCACATGGTATACTACTCTATGCCAAAGATCATTGAAATCCGTTTCCCCGAGGCTGGGCCTCCTCCTTGTTAGCTGAAATCTCAAAACTCAATTGATACAGTCGGCATGCATTTTTACGAACCATATTGACCACTCTAATAGTTTGTTAATTCTAGTCGTAAAATTACCTATGAGAGTTCTTCGTGTCGAGCCGCTAGTTTGTAAAATCGCAAAAGCTAAAAAAAAATGTTAAAAAAAACGAGCGTCGACTGTACTTTTATTTTTCAATTCATTTTTAAACTAGTCGTTAGTTTGTGCCATTTGTTAAATTTATAAAGTATGTGAGAAAAGAATGAAAACTTTCTCAACTTGCATTTAAAATGGACCTTCTCACAAAAGAAGAAATTCTAAAATATTAAAGGAGTGTTTCCAACCACGGTCCACCAGTTTTGTTGCCAGTCACTACTTAGGGATGGACACGAGACGAGATGAGAGCGCTTGATGATACTTCCAGGTGTGAGATGAGACCGCAAGACGATTCTACTGGGTGTGAAACGAGACTGCGAGACAATACCTCTGGTCAGCTCTTGTGCGAAACCAGTCTTGCGGTGTTGACCTATAACAGGCAAATATGGTTATAGTTAGTACCTCAGGTATATAAGACATTGCTTAGAAGTCAGTACTCCAAGGAAACGGGAATGTTAGAATTAACTTTCAAATGGGCATTTGATAGCATTTCTACTGCTGTCTGCTAAGTAGCGTAGTGGATAAATGGAAGACAAGCTTAAAATATAAAACCCTTTTATTAACAAAAAACAATACTTTCGTCAATGATTTACACCAGGGTGTCTACCGGTCATGAAAATCATGAATGTCAGATTTTGAACAATGTGTCATGAATGTCATGAAAATGTCCCGAATTTCTATAGGATGTCATGAATTTTTTTCCCCCTACAACCCAGTCTCCTGTTGTAGGGAAGGGAAAAGGACTGTCTTGCAATCTCACTGCCGTATGGCAGTTTATCTTGCTGATTAGGATAGTTACATTTCATTTACTTTTGACCATTTAATTAATTAGTGACTATTAAGAGTAATTAATATTATAATTATATATATATATATATATATATGCAGAGTTGGGCAAAATACATAAAAAATGTATTTTCGATACAAAATACAAATTACATTTCTTCAAATACAAAAAATTACAAAATACATGTATTTTCAAAATACAGTTGGCTCTCTGTTTAACGACTTTGAAGGGACAGTTTAAAATCGTCCTTAAATAGTTATCCTTATCGTCCTTAAATAGTCGTCCTTAAACAGAATTTTAGAAAAAATAACATTTCCTTCACACTTTACAAGCTTATTACCGTCATTATTTTTCTTAATATATTGGCAATTGGCATGTTTAAAAATTTATTTTTATTATTATTGTATTAATTTATTCACAAGTTATTTAAGTTACGTTAAGAAAATAATACAAATAAACGATAGAGTAAAATCAGGTTTTTACATTTGAAGGTCTGGGACTGTGAAATATTGTCTTTAAATAGGTATCGCTGTTAAGTAAAGCGTCGTTAAACAGGGAACACACTGTACATACAAAATACGTCTAAAGCTTTAATCAAAAATAAGTAAAATTTTCAATAAAAACTTCTAGTTTATTTTATTCCAATGTATTTTGTGATGAACAAACAAATGTAATAGTAACAATTTTTTTTAATATACATGAAATTTTTCTGGAATAAATTGCATCTTAAGAGGCACAAAAGCAAATCTGTGTTTGACAAGTATTTATTGAACGTTATTTTATTAGTGATAATGAATGGAATTAAAATATAAAATTAAATAGACTTCTAAACGAAGGTGAATTAAATTATACTTCTGCTTTAAGATGCATTCATATATTACTACAAAAAAGGTGTGGCATTGTATTAATTTACTTAACAGTATGCAATTTAATTAAGAAATTATGAAAAGATGGTATAATTATTCCAAGCACTATGATTTAGAAAAAGAATGATTTGCTTTCAAAAAACTAATTTTTCAAACTGATTATCGCTTAGTCAATTTTTTTTTGGAGCATTTATGATGCCTGCAAAGGACGAAAGTCTTTCGACAAGAGCACTAATCGGCAAGCTTGTGTTAAATTTCATGAAAATTCCTTTTACTGTCGTATATGAATTTAGAACTTTCAAATTTGTTGATTTTTCGGAAAGAAACTGCAGCAATTGAAGTTCAACCACATTTTGAGAATTTGTGGTATATGGTTCGGAGTTATTAAATTCAAACTCGTCTTCATCATTCGTAGTAGTTTTATCTTCAACCTCTCTTGCTTCACTCTAAAATTACTTCATTTTGATAAGGACAACATTAAAAATTGAAAAGTTAACGGAAATGTTTCATTTATTTCATCCAAGCTAATAAAATAGACTGTTAAATTATGATAAGAAGCATAAATTTAGGGTTCAAGCTCTTAAACGAATTCAAACCCATATCTAATATTTTTTAATACAGACATCAATGGTGAGGTTCAAATTTCTGAGAACTCGAACGATTCATCCATGATTCTAAATATCGGATGACAAAAAAAATGAGTAAATGATGAACAATTAAAATTAATAAAAGAAACTTAAGGTTTACTTACAGATTTCCAAACAGGACAAAAAAATTGTTTAATCTATGTATACTGTTTCTCTCACATAGTTTTCTAAAAAGTAGGACAAGCAGCACGACAGTTTGGCAAACGATTGGCCAAACATCGATTTGATTGGGATTTGTTCGGTCATATTATAAGAATATCATAATAACATTGGCCCATCATCGCTTCCGATATTAAAATTTTGTCCTCAGAACGCGACATCGTCATCTGTTTGGCACGAGATCGCCTTGCGATGCTAAATTTCCGACATCATAAGCATATTTCGGAATTTGTTTGGGGCGATATCGACCGGCGATCACTTAAAAACTCACCACAGATGTTCCAGGGTTTGACATCGGCCCAAATTCGCTTTGAAATTACTTAACAGATGGTGCTGCGGAATCTGGGACATTTTACTTCTTTTCAGTGGCAACGGGCGGAAGAGCAGCGATTCGGCTGGTGTTTGTTTACTTACTTCGATTTCGATTTAGGGTAAGTTATTTCTTTTACTATTTTCTGATCTTTTTGTTGTTGAATGCTTTAATAATCCTTTTGAAACAACTTAAAAAGTATCATTTGTTAGATCGAATGTAAATATCGGTACAGCTTTATAATGAAGTGAGGTTGATGCTGTGAGTACGCATTGTACCGCCATTTTAAGTAATTCAACGTTATGGTAAATATTTCTATTTTAACAATGTTCGTCCGTCATTAGAGCATTACACGTAACGTAAAATTCTGAGGGGGGAAGTACAGTAGAGTATCTTTAGCGTAAAGGAATTTACTTTCAAAGTTGTACGATGAGGATGCTTCATTAAAGCTGATCTTAGTAATAGTTTTTAAATATACAAATGAACCCTTTTCTAGTGTCTATGGTAAGCGTTTGTGATGTCAGCTAAAAAAAAATGCATCCTAAAATCATAAAATATGTTTGTTTATATTTTGGTTTAGTTAGCATGTAACAAGACTGTTTTAGTAGTAAAGTTATTTATTTTCCACCACCATCAACCACTCTTTTCATTTAAAAAAATAAGAGGGTGGTCTATCCATATTCTGTAACTAGCTTTACAAGTTTTACATAATTGTGTGCAGTGGCGTATACAGGGGGGGGGGGTTCAACACCCCTCTCTTGTCAAAATTTTTTTGACAAAAGGCCCTTATGTTTTGAATTTTTAACTTAAATATTATGCACTTTAACACAAGGTTATGTCTATAACCCCCCCCCCACCTTGAAGGACTGCCACTGATTGTGTGCTACTTTGATTCCAAACTACTACAATAAGTAAAGAAGTGATTGTTTAAACACAATAATTTCCTTACAAAGTGGCTGTTCAGGCCGGCTCAATCAGGACACAGGCTATTCCCATTCTTCAGTGCAGGGCCATACCCAGAAAAAAGTATGGGGGGGGGGACCAAATGGTGAAAAAGACTGAAGTTTTCACAAAAAAAATTCATTATTATTTTGTTAACAAAATTTTTAATTTAAGGGGGGGGACCAAACTCCCTGGTCCCCCAGGGTACAGCCTTGCTTCAATGTATATTTAAATTATTAAAATAATAATGTACTAATTATGCATTTAAAATTGTATGTTTAATTAGAGATCTAAAAACATGAAAACAAATTTAGGTATTACATATTATCGTGGTGGTCCGCCAAGACGTGCGATTTTTTTGCCAAGAGAAATGCCGGGCATACGAAATTATTGATGGTTTTGAATACGATTGGCAACTCATTTGACGGAAAAATAGTTAGGCGGGAATGACTGCCGGGATAATACATAAGTAAACAAATTTAATCCAAAACATCAATTTTTAAACGTTTACATTATTGCCTTTATCTTGTGTAGAAATATTTCATTCTTGTTTTTAATTTTTACTTTCCGAACCTGTTCCATGTAAGGAGAGTATTGTAATCATTAAAAAATTCAACTTTGAGATTTTTATTTATTTACTCATTTTGAGGTCCTCTGAATTCATTTGTGCAATTTTTAAGAGATATTTTTTATGCATGGCTGTGTGTGTGTGTGTGTGTGTTAGAGATAAGTTCGGGCTCATTTTTTAAAGCCCAAGCCCGAGACTTAATTCTAGCCCACCTGAGTCCTAATGATATGTTTTAAGTCGTAGCCCGAGCCAAATATTTCAGCTAATATATAAATAAAAGTCAATTGCTTCATTGACAGAATATCATAAATTTTGCTGTTTGTGAAAATCAAACTAAATTGTTGTACAAATTAATTTTTTTAGAAGTTGTTTTTTCTCTCATGAATCACTGTTTACAAGCTGTATCTTCAATATAGGAAAAATTTCTGGCAAGCCCGAGTCAGAAGACAATCTTGCATTACAGAGCGAGAGCCTGGGCGAGGTTCGGACTTGGACTGAGCCTGTCTCATCTCCAGCAGGGCTCGAAAATTATATTGCCCGACATGCCCGGGGCATGTAAAAATTCAAATCGGGCATGCATTTTTTCCCCTTACATGCCTGACTCGGCATGTAAAAATAACCTAATGAGTAACAGGCAAAATTAACACATATTCAATACTTATAGAAATAATACTCTGTGCATCTTCCTAATAGATAGTATCATGGGCGGTTCTAGAGTTGCAGTCTGGGAGGGGTAATGATATTTTATGCTTTTATATAAACTCAGTGCCACAGAGAATTGGTGACTATCCGGGGGGGCGCACATTGGAAAGGGGACCTCTTTGACTGCACAACACGTTTCATATATGCGAATAAAATGAATAAATCATTAAATGTGAAATAAATGTTATATTAATCATATAATTAATGAAGTATGTAAATGCCGAAAATAACAACATTGCATCTTTGACCTCATTGATTAAAATTATTGTTCTCCCCCCCACTACAGATGAGACGGGCTCCGGCTCTGTAATTTGCGATTATGAATTTCCTATGCAGAATTATTTTTCACTTCCGTTTTCAAAATCCTGGGAGGGGTAATTACCCCCAGGTGTTCTGCAGGAATGCTTTTAAGATTTTCCAATCTGTATACTGCCTGCTCAAGATGAACTTTAGTTTGACTAAGCTAACAGTTTGATCTCTGGAAAAACAGAGAGAGTTGTTTGAAAATCATTAAGTAGTCACACAAAAAGTGTATGGCTATTAAAAGTCTAAAATCTTTAAGCTTTTTAAGCAGACCTTTAGCTGAATTGCCATCTGCATTCTTTGCTTTTTCAGAGACAAACATCTGACATTTCTGATGACATTTTTGACATCTTTTTTCATTACTGTATTTGTCAGAGTCTGTTATGTCCAATTTAGATAGCAACATCAGTAACTCTTTGAAATCACTAAATGGTCAGTTGTTCTTTAGTAAGTAGTATGATGTATTGAATAATGGGTAAAATCATACAAGACGGTGCACACCCATGTAAACACAGTGAGAGTCGCTGGAGCTTGGCGGTTGCCAAGCCCCAGCGACTGTCACCAACCATCTGGCATGATCAGCAGTGTTTTAACAAGCACATATATTCTACTAACAAAAACATTAAAACAAAACACACCATCCATATTTAATCAAAAAAAAGTCTGCAAATTCAGTAACAGGCAATTTGAAATGAGCAAACAGTGGATCGTTTTTAACTAAGAAAACTACAGTGGATTAAGCAACCTAGTTGTACAGCTAATGTAAACTGGGCAAACACTGCCCCTTTTTCTACTCAAAAAAACATCAGTGGATTGAACAACCTAGTTGTACACCTCATAAGAAGTCAGTATGATTAGAATAGCACTTACGAAAGCATAAAAACATCAAATATCAATTTAAAATTCACATTAAAAACCTTAAACATTGCAAGGTTTCGTTAAGAAAAAGCACTTACCTTTATTTTTTTTAATTAACCGCTCAGAAATGTCCCTAATACACACCGGCTTATAACGTAAAACCAGCATGCTTTCTTTTATTTAGTTTTATATTGACACTACATTTCTAACAAATACACACACCGGCTGATAATGTAAAACCAACATGCTTTCTTTTAGCTGTATATTCACACCCTATTTCTAACAAACACACACACACACACACATTCTTTTCATACAATAACATATTTTATTCCTTTCCATCCATAACATGAAACAATTTCAAATTCCCAAACTGACAAGACGATTCTCGTTTCTTTATGGTTGTCAGTCAGAACTACCACCAGCAGGTTACTTCACTCACAGACAATACTAGACGTTGGAAATACATAGGGGTCATCTTGATCAGAGCCAATAGGGAACCGCAAAGGAGATGAAGTCACAGATCCTTCCAGGGCTAATGTAGGCTAAAGTGATGGCTATAGAAATGCGCCAATTTCCTTGGCGAGATTTACGATGTGAGTTTCTGGCGGCCACATTGACCGATAGCGTTTTGTTTACATCAAAAGTCTGAGATAAGCATATAACCTCCTCGAGATTGCAGTCAGAAACCTCAAGAACAATTCTCAATTCAAACAAACAAACAAACAAGCATATAACCTTTTGTGCTGTTTTGTTTACTGTGCCGATACAGAGTATTCAATCAGCCTTAACTTTTTTTTTTTTTTTTTTTTTTTTTTTGTGCCGATCCGTCCAATAATCTACACCCGTTGCGAAAATAGCGATATCTGTATGACATAACAAAACTTGTTTTAATTTACTTATTGTGTACTCTAAGTGTAATTTACTTATTCATACTTTTAGAAATATTTTTTAAATACTAGTTATTTATATTAAAATTTATTAAAAGTATTTTTATTTTGCACTCTCCTAATTAAACTTCTACTATCTACTAATGAAATATCTGTATTTTACCCTTTAATATTCTTTTTTACTATAGGTAATATACAATCCAAAGTACAATGTTAAGGTTTTTCTTTCTTTTTAAACTTTTCGCTAACAAATCCAAAAATATTTTGCTTAATGTGACTTTAAAAGTAGTTTTGTGAATTTAAATAATATTTTAATTTAAATTTTTAACAAATATGTAAGAATAACCAAGCAGTTAAAATCGTGTCTTCTCAGGAAATTTTTAACACTGTGCCATATATATAACTGCAAAGCCCAGAATTTTTTCTAACATATTTATTAGATCCACGATTATCTGACCCGCATCCAACTGAATCCGTCTGTTAACCTACCTCGGTTATTAGATTTCCTTTTCAGAATCTATTATCAAAATTCTTTCTGTTGAAGTACAGGAATTAAGTCCAAGGGAGTTATTCAGAACTCATTATTTGCATATCTGCAGAAAACTGGGTACTTACGTATTATCCCAGCGGTCATTCCCACCAAATTATTTTTTCATGAAATGTGCCGGAAAACAGTTGCCATTCGTATTCGGAACCATCAATAATTTAATTTGTCTGGCATTTATCTTGGCTAAAAATCGCTCGTCTCGGCGGACTACTGGGATAATATGTAAGTACCCAAAACTGCAGATTAAAAATCATCAACAAAACTGATAATTATTTAACCAGATAACTTTTTTAATTTAATGCAAATTGTCATAAAAATGGTTGAATGTAAATATACGACATGCAGATACATGATTATTTAAAGATATGCAATATTAACTTATAAGAAAACTTACAAAATACACAAAATGAAAATGTACAAGTGAAAAATATTCATAGTTATTGTTTAAAAAAAATTTTCACCAGTTTTAGATCATTTAATAAAAAAATCAGAATTTTTTTTTATGAAATTATGCCTGTTTTACTCCAATTAAAGTTGATGCAGACAACACTGCTTGAAAATCAATGCAACTTTGATATTCATTGTACATTGATAAATTTCCTTACTTTCAAAATAATTTTTAAAAAAAGAAAACTTTTCTCACCAGACAACAGTATATACGAGAGGCTGTATTCTCAGAAACACTGTTAATTCTTGAAAAAAGCAATAAAAATTTACCAAAGAATGAAGAACACTTGTTAAAGATAATAAGAACACTCAGCAAAAGACTGATGTTGAAATTTAAAATAATTAAAAGCATTGTAAAATAGCACACATAAAAATTGCTACGTATCAAGATGATTGTTTCAGTTGGTACAAAAGATTCACCCTTCAGTTACAAAAATTGTTCCTCTGCATCAGAATTTACCATCTCAAAAAAAGCTATAAGTGCTTAAGGTGTTTCCTGTTTTCTTAGCGTGATAAAAATGCAATTTGGAAAATCATTAAAAGTGAAATATTTTGATTTAAAAATTACATTTGTTGTTTTAGAATTTATTATGTATATGTAATTTCACAGTACGAAATTTGAGGCTGGATATTTGTAATATCTGGCTACTGCCAATATCTGGCACATTAGTCGAATGCAGTATGTTTGCCTGCAGTGGCGCAGCGACGGGGGGGTCCAGGGGGTCCGGACCCCCCCTATGAGCTAAGGGGCCGCTATGAGCAGGGTCCGTTTATCTACAGGGCGAGTGGGGCCCATTGGCCACCAATTTAAAGGGCCCATTTTTTTTCTATCTTTTCCAAATTTATTCTCTAAAAAGTGTCTTTTCTTTAAAAAAAAACCTCTTTTTAAACTTTGTATCGGTAGTTGGCTTGAAAAGGAGGACGCAAGGTAAAATCATCAAAGGCTTCCAGCAAGAACCGTCATAGAGACTCCTTAGGCAATAAATCTCCAGTCGTGTATCTGATAGGGAATTTGTGGGGCTAGGATGGACGAATCGGACAATGTAAAGGGAAGTAATTCGCACCCTTGTAGCGCAAAGGAACGGAATATCCTCAGAAAGAATCTATTCATGCTACAATTAAGTGATAACAAAATTGTCATGAAGGAAAGAGGAAAATATATTGTCTATATTGTAGTCTTCAAGCATACCACTCTTCTTTTCTCGAGATAAACAAGCCACAGTATTCAAATAGTGAATACACACACACACACACACACAACAAACAGTAAAAAAGAGGGTCTGCTGGGAGCTTAGATGTGGTATAACGAAATTTCGAATGGTTCAGTTTTAGTCTCTCCTGAATTCACTTGAGTTGGATGCCTTTAGTTTGTAAGCAGAAGTTTAAGTTTTGGGTTCTTTGTTTCTTACGATCATGAATTCGTCCAGTTTAAAAAGAAAGAAAACCCAAAGTGAAATGTTTTTATCTTTGAGAAAAAAATTAAAGCCGATGATGGTGATCATGCAGCATCAAAGACTGTTGATAGTATGGATGGGCCCGGACCCGGCGAAAAATCTGTTGCACCGAAAGAAACCTTTGAGGGTGCTAAATCTCAAGCTCATCCTCTTGATATTGGGCTCTACATTAACAAAGAGGTAAACTTTACTTGATTAAATTTCAAAATAACTTTACACAACAGAGGAGGTGGAATCACACAGACGTGGTTCATAAGTTATTACCAGTAAAAATCTTAATATGAAAAGATCTTTCAAGTATAGTGCGCACCGGTTATAACGGACCTGGGATATAACGTACTATCGGTTATAACGTACATAGAAGCTAGATCCCGATTGAAGTCCTATATTTATAATGTTATTTAACTTCGGTTAAAACGTACTTAACGAAAGTACGTACTTCGGCTATAACGTACTTTTTATACCAAAGCCAAAAATAAAATTTTGCTTTTCTTAAGTATTTTATTTCCTTTTTCTCGAAAATTTTAGTACGTTCAAAAACACTCGTTGTCAGTTTGCAGATTCTCTAGCGAGATGAATTGTATATAAATGAAGGGAACAATCTTTTATCTTTTAACCCTGCTAGATAGGGCTAAGAACAAGACCATGTGTTTTCTTTGTCATTCATCAATGTACGAAAATGACTTCTGAAAAGCCCTATCTATAATGATTCTGATGACAGTGAAGAAGAAACAGGGGAGACTATACCAAGCATACCCGAAGCATTAAATGCTGCAAAAACATTATCGCGATTTTTTGAATGCCGCAGTGATGATGCAGAGACTCTACAAAAGTCTAATATGGATATCTAAAACGTATATTTAAAGTGGCATCTGCTCATTTAAAACAAAAGAAAATTAAAATTATTTATCTCAGTAAAAATTGTAAGTAATAAAGAAATTTTTGTTTTTTACTGAAATTTTAAAAAATCAGACCTGTTTAAAACACTCATTACAGTGAAATTATGAGCCCGCTTTCTTTTTATGTGTAATATTGGATCTTACCGGCGATATTGCCTATAACGTACTACTTTTTTAGGTCCCGTGAGAGTACGTTATAACCGGTGTCTGCTGTATAATCTAGCAGATGGTTGAAGTGTATTTATTTATAATTAGCCAAGAATTTTCTAAACATAGACAATCGTACTTGCATGTATACAAGATGTAATGATCCAACTTATAAAGATTATTTAAAACTATATCATAAGCTTATTATTACTGGCAACTACAATGTAGTCAATGATTACAAATCTACTATCTTACGGTACTAAATATAAACAGGGCCCGATTTATACCCCTGGGGGCCCCCATACATCTTACCTTCCTCGAATACAAGAGTGATTTTATTTTATAGGCTGCTATGAGTTTAGATACCTTTGACAGGTATACATAAGCAAAGCATTTTATGAATCTAATAAAAGAATTTTTTTTTAATTTTAGAATTCCACTAAACTAACTCCAAACATAAAACAATGAAAACTTTGTAAATAAACACTCATAAAATGATACCTTTCTTGCAGAAAACGCGTTTTCGTACTGAAAATTTCAGTATATCCTCAGTCTAAAGGTTCACAATTTTAGGCTGAGGAGGTACAGAAATTTTTAGTACGAAAACGCATTTCCTGGAAAAAAGGTATCATTTTATGAGTGTTTATTTACAAAGTTTTCACTCTTTTATCTTTTTAACACCAGTATTTTGAGTGTATTTACTGTAATCATATTTTGTTACGTTTACTGTAATTATATTTTGTTACATTTTACAGTATGTCAGGAAATATGAGCGAAATGTTTCTTGTACAAAAAATTACTGCGTATTTTTTTCATTTTGCCCCCCCCCCTAGAGTGGGGGCACCGGGCCAATACCCCGAATGCCCCGCCGTAAATCAGGCCCTGAATATAAATATACATTACTTATTGCATACTAGCTGCTTAGCCCGGCGTTGCCTGGTTGCATTAGGCGTTACGACGCAACCTGACTTAAAAATTATCTGCTGCTCTAGTCGGCTAATCAGCTAGTCCTGTTTACGGGAATGAAGCTTATTTTCACAACACTAATGCATAAAGTAAACATGAATTTTAAAGACATTGTTACTTATACTATTAAAATTACTTGAACTCAGTACAATGCGGCCCAACCCTTTCTCATCTGTGATTTTAATTCTTAAACCCAGATTTAACCTGTTAGCTCCCCCACCGTTTCAAAGATTCAACACCGAAGATTTTCTTCTGTTCCCAGCATTGTTACCCAGATTGGTTTGGGTTTATCAGTGTCTAATGCAACCACTGTTGCGCTTTCACAACGCAAGACACCAGCGGAGCATTCATAGATTCATGTTACTAGGTACAGAAGGGTATCTTATCCGTTGTGTCTTTGCAACGATGGGGGAACAAGTTAAATGTGGGTTCTATGGGAGGGTTTAACTCGATAACAATAGAATAAAATCAAATTGACATTTTTTCTTTTCCGAAGACGCTCACCGCTCAGGTACGCACTGCTAACAACCCAAAAACTTATAAATGGATTGCCCCATGCCACTGATTGACTGGGCTCTTCTTTCTGTAGAGGAACAATATAAAAGCTGCTGTGTGGTATCTGAATTGATTTAAAGTGTGCAAATTGATCATGAACAAGGTTAATTCCTGGGAAATAAAGAAATCATATTTCTGAATTTACTGAACTTAAATATGAATCAAATCAGTTCTATCGTTGGTGATAAATTTAATAATATATATAATATTTTTAAAAGGAATTTAGATGAAATTATTTATAATTTAATTATTGATTATATTTTCCAATTGAAGCATTTAATTATTGGGATATTTTTGTTACGGAAGAAGTATATATTAATTTACATAAGTTCATTATTAATAATAAAACTTACGAGTATTATAAAAACTTCCATTAATCGAAGCGATTTTTTTGCGAAATTCGAATTAAAACAGCTGTTGTTTATTGCATTATATTTGAAGCCAAAATGCGCCAAACACTACTGTTATTGTACAACTAAAAGTCAAAGCCCGTTGTGAAGCAATTACAACTAGCGCTCTTCTGAAAACGTGAAAAAAGTTTCTCATTCCAAAGATTTCGTTTTGTGTACATAGTTATTCTTATGTCCAAGCAGGCGATTTCTTTGCTTGGCTCGATTTCCTCTTATCAATCCTGGATTTATTTGTGAGAAGAAAAATTAAACTGCGTAATCTAGAAAAACAATTTTAAGGCCTTTATAAATAGCGCAGTCTTATCTCTTTTCTTTTTGTAAAGGGTTGCATGACGTAATTTTAAAATTTAAAAAAATGTCCATTTCATGTAGTGTCTGAGGTATTTAACGCTACAACGTGAACCTAAAAGACAGCATGATGCGGAAATAAGTCATTTTGAAAGTGAGAACGGTCTAACTTTTCACTTTTTTAATACCGAATGACGATGACATAGTTTTTTTTTTTTTTTTTTTTTGTGTGTCATTATATTGCAATGATCTCAGGTTAGTACATATATGATGCAAACTTTAAGTCAAGAGTGAAATAATTTTGCTTTTTCTAGATTCCACTTCACTGGAATTAATTCGAATTACACATGTGAGGAAAAGTTTCGTTTCCTACCGTGCGAAGAACGGGCACGCAGCTAGTTAATAATAAACCTAGGACCGAATCTTAGAGCATACCCATATTCAATATAAAGTGGAATTTATTTTTAACTCAATAATATTTTTTGTACTTTAACTACTTAAGTATTGTTTTTTTTTTATTTCTCTTGTAGTTTTTTTCATTGTATTTAAAATATAGAATAATGTGTGTGTGTATATATTATTCATACCTAAATGACTATTGAAAATGACATACCTTAGGACTATTAATAATGAGTAATCATTATTAATAGTCCTAAACTTATTGACAGTTTTTGAATAAACACAAAAATTCGACTAAACAGAAAGTGTACTTTTACTATTAAACTGCTTAGTTTTGCAGTTCCAAGCGGGAAATTTAAGAATATATTTAAATATTTATAAATATATGTTCTTGAAGGAATGTTAAATTTTTGGTACATTTTATCCAAGTAAAGAATTCTTCTGAACTTTGTGATGTCAAAGTCATGTTTCTGATCAAGTTCCCTTGTTCTGACCTTCAAAAGTACCTTTTAAGTAGTCAAAATTTTCATGACTGAAACAATACATTCGCTAGTGGTCCACAAAAAGAAATTCGACGTAATTAAGTAACAGTGAAAAATAATCACACAATATGAAACTGCAATTGCTGGTTTATACTTAGAGGTATGCTGATGTTTATTTAGTGTTAATCATGAAAAGTGAAACGTACTACAAAAATTATTGAGATAAAAAATGTTTTCTAAGATGAACAAATCTATAAACATAAAAATTATTTTAAAAATTTTAATACTCCTTTTGTAGCAGACCATGACTGTCGGACGGACACTTGGTGCACGTGCCCTGGGCACAACTGCAGAAATAAGCCAGAAAATTGAGTTTAACACGATATACAGGGGCACAAAAATTGAGCCAGCTAAGAGACACAAAATCTGAAAAGTGCCCTGGGCACAAAAGTGTCATAGTGAAAGTCAGGCCCTGGTTTGTAGACATAAACTAGATATGAAAGGAATTAAAACATTTTAAAATAATTAGTAATAATGTAAAGGTGTTAGAGTTAGTGATTTTTTTTTTTTTTTTTTTTTTTGAGTAGAGGGGGGCCTCAAAATTGAGTTGCGTCTCGGGCCTCTCAAGAGCAAAATCCGCCACTGGGGGGAGAATATAGGTATTCGCACTCATTCTGTGCTTTCTGGGGGCCTGAGGGTAAAATTTCAAATGTTTTCTGTAAAGGTAAAATTCGCGAAACATTTCTTCCGGGGGAGGGATGAGTGCTGAGTGCCTGTCTGAGATGACCATTCCCCCCCCTACAAACACTTATATGGGTATCATGTACGGGGGCCCTGTGAACAGCAACATGATCATTTTAGGGAGGGGGGTCTGATCTCCCCCCCGAGTCCGAGTAATTTGGACCCCCCCTAAAAAAAATTTCTGGCTGCGCTAGTGTTTGCCTGAGAACATTGCATTCCTAAATTTTACTAGTAAAAACAAAATAACTAAACTTACTACAAAGCAACTCAAAAAAAAAAAAAAAAAAAAAAAAAAGAAAAAAAATCCTTAAACAGTAATTTAATATAAATCTAAAAACATTTCTGCAAATTCCAGAACTTACTATACAGCAATTAAAATGATTGACAATCAGTGGCCCATTTTTAACCTAAAGTAACTGCAATGGATACTTGTGGCATAGCTGCTCAAAAATCTTCAATCAGTCTATACACAAAATGAAACCATTTAATTAAACAAAAGCACTTACCTTAACTTTCACAGGCGTATCACTAATAGGTTATTCCATTTACAAACCATGAAATGTTTTCTATTTTCCACAAAATTCGTTGCAGTACCAATTCACAATCAAGTTTAATACATAACAACACAAAGTAAGATAATTTACAATCAGCAGTAGATCTAGAATAGAATTCTGTATTCCCAAGAGGTAAATGCTGCACCTAGAATCAGCTGGTTGGGATAAAGCAGTTTTCTTTTCGATGTGACTTCACAGCAAGAGCATCATCATTCATTTTTTATTTTAAAAAGAACAGTAGCTTATATTTCCAGCAAAATAGCAAGTGTGAAACAGAATTACATTTATATCTGCCCCACATGCCTGCTATTCAGCTAGTAAAAGCTCATATAGATACAAGAAATTAACCCATGCCTTTAAAAGAAATTCTATGGTATCATCAAAGTATTTGAGTATTACTATATAGACAGAAATAAACACCCAGGTGGTTTTGTGTACTATGCTAATTATAAACAAGGCAAATTATAATATTTTAAAAGGCTGAATCCTAGTTTAGGGTGCTTCTTCGCCAACGAGGCGATAACAGGTATAATGTGGTAACCTTGGCGACTTTATTTTGCGTTCTGGCAACCATGTGGAAATCCGCCATTTTGTTTCTGTATCGCACGTTTTTGACTGACGGGACTCTTATTGTTTACATTATTAAATTTACTCTACTAAAAAGATAAGGGGGGGGTTGAGGGGGGGCACATCCCCCCCTCACACAAAAAGTAATTAAATTTTACTAAACCGATTCTATATGTACATGTAAGCACTTGTGAGACGTTTTAGCCGATGTTGTTAGTAATGCTTTACATGAGTTAAGTCGTTTCTTTGATTTACGCATGCGCAGCTGTGTTTGTATGGGAGCAGAATGATATGTGGTATAATTTAGTTTTGGTTCGAGAAGGATTTGATGGGCTTGTGTTAACGGAGCGCATGCGCGGCGGTTGGTTTGAATTATTCTATTGGTTTCTAAAAGCCATTTCTTATGGAAACTCAGAGGGGTTAACGACAAATGTTTTCGGATCCGTTTTTTTGGATAAACTAATTAACTCCGTTAATTGTGTTTGTGGATTTAATCCTCCGTTTATCACTGTGGATTAGATTTTGAGAGAAGGTAAGCGTATTTTTCTAAATTGCGTGGTGTGTGGTTGTGGCTAAACGAAAAATTTTAGCATTAGATTTTAGAAAATTCATTTTAGATTTAAAAAAAAAATCTCTTTTTCTTGAGAGGATTACGAAAGAACGACTGATTGCAGCTAAACGAAAATTTTAGAGTTCAGACAATCTGTTTTAGATTTCAGAAAATTGCTTTACCTGAATGGTTTATGATTAGTGTTTTGATTTTAGGTTTATGGTTTAGTGTTTAGATTTTAGAAAAATCGTTTTAGATTACAGAAAATCCCTTCTAAAATAGTATCCACAAAAATTAAAAACTAAGGTTTGTGAGACGACGAATATGATTATTTAAATAAAATAAAAAATCAGTTGTTCAACAAGTTATGTAGGTACAATAATTTTTGTTGTTTAAAACTTTAATATTTATGTTTTTCAATTTGATTATTTTGTGTATTTATCGCTAATTTGGGTGCGTTCTCCCGTAGTGTCTTTGGGAGCATCTTGGCTCCCAGAGATAAGATGGGAAAACGCGCCAAATTGGCGATTTTTGGAAAATCGCCAAGAAGCACCCTAAACTAGGAATTAACCTTTTAAAATCTTTAGTACATGTAGCACATTTTGTAAAGCATGCATAACTTAAAAGATAGTGAACATTAAGATGTACACAGAAAATAAACACTGTAAACTGATGAACATTGAGCATTTTAACATGTACTAATTAGATGCGACAACTTATAATAGTATATTTGAAGTACTAATATAGTAAACGTAAAGAATCTAAATAAAAACAAAGAAATCGTATGAATAAAAAAAATACTGTGTAACCTGTATTAATCCGAAGTATTAGAAAGATATGATTTAATGTATTACAAAAGTAGAGTATGATCAATAGTACATAAAGACGAAAGATAACGAAACTTTAAACGTACTTAAAACGAAACAGTAGCATCCCAACTCTAACGAAAACAAATACCCGTAACTCGGATTAGATATCCATCAAGTCACAGAGCACATAATCCTTCAAAAGCAAATTTCTTCTTTAATCTGTATACATTTGTATTTGTACAAAAGATTAGCATTTTTACAAAATAACTACTAAAATCAGCTATTTGTGCTGGCGAAAATGCATGGCCAAACTATCAAAGACAATTTCGCCAAATCTGGTACGCCCCTTGGAGACGGACGACCTGGAAGGGACTGCGGCGCTGCGCGGCTTCGTATTGGATGATCAACTGATCCCTATGTATTTCCAACGTCTAGTCAGACAATCCGATGCTACAGACTGTGGACTTCCTATTTCCGCTAATGGAAATTTTTTTTACAATGGGGAAACGCATAGACAGTAGCGCGCGAAGTCGAGGACATGGAATATATGGCAACCCGTACCAAGGAGCTTAAGGCTTATCGCTCTTTTCGCGAGATTTTTCAAAGGAAAAAATAAAAAATTATTCCCCGTACTTAGTTTATTTTTAATCTTATTGTAGCCGAGGATTGCAGTCCTGAGAAAGCTCAAGACTGCAGAATTACTTCATATAAGCAAACATGGGCTCATAAATTGTATATTTAAAAATCCAAGATCTTACATTTTTATGTAAAAATATCTGAATTATTATTTTTTATTTTTTTAGCAACAAAAAAAAAAAAAGAAAAAGTTAAAAATGATCGTAAAATCATAATTTTTAGATATTCTCCTTTATTTTCTTATTTTTAATTCATGTTCTTTAAATATTTAATATCATTAATACATTGATTTATTATTAAAATATTTATAAAAATTTTCCATGACTGATGCTCTGACTTATAAAAATTGGTATTTTTAAGGCAAATACATAATCTTAGATGGTTTACTTGCAGTTATTTTAAAATCAGATACTTATCTTTTATATCCAGACAGTGTAGTTTTTCCCCCTTTAAATGTGTCTTGGAAAAACTAGTTCTTTTTGAGAAGATAAATCATGTTTAGAATAAATATGTTAATTTTTCAAATTACACAGGGTATTTAATCACTGTAAGTATTAATAAAAGCATCAGAATGCTTACTAGCAGTTATTTGCATCAAACTAAAAATACTACTTATATATAATTTGGTATGTAATCCAATTACAGAGTACTCCCCCCCTTTTTTTTCCCAAAATTCTACTCTTTTGAAAAAAAGTAGTTTCTACACATAAAATATATTTCTCCTTAAAATTAATTATTCTAAACTCTTGTACTTCTATTTTCTCCTGTAAAAAGTGAGATAATGTACTACCAACTATTTTTCTGAAATCATGTTAAGATATTTTTAGTTCAATATCTTGAACTAGTTGTTTTTTTTTTTTTTTTTTTTTTTTTTTTAAAGTAGTGCAAGTCCATTTTTGACCCCCCCCCCCTAATATATATAATAATGATAACAATGAATGCAATTTGTTACTAGATTTTTACCTGTAAGAAATCTCTTTTCACTTTTTTAAAAGGAAAGTAAACTTCGAAATTCTTATAATTTTTTTGAATATACATTTACACAGTTAATGAAATTAGAAGCTTCCTATTTATATAAAATGAACCAGGTTTTTTTTTTTTTAAGTAGTGCAAGTCAATTTTTGACAGAAAATAACAATGAATGCAATTTTTTTTATCAGCTTTTTACCTGTACACAATCCTCTTTTCACCTCTAAGGGAAAAAAAAAAAAAAAAAAAAAGGAAGAAAGGGGGGGGGAGAGACTTCAAAATATGCATTATTTTTCCAATATACACTTACACAGTTAATGAAATTAGAAGTTCACAAAACCTTAAATATCTCCATATAATATAAAATGGAGTGTCACCACTTTCCCAAGAAAATAATCCATATGTATTGCAACCTTTATTATTTTTTTACTGTATTTAAATTGGCTATTTCTGCATTAAATGCTTCGTTTGATAGAATTTCTATCAACACTCATGCTTTATGTAGAAATAATAAAAATTGTTAAATATCTTCTCTTAATGGAAATAATGCAATGGATAAATACAACTTCAGACTGTTTAGTTTCCTAATTTTAGACAACAATTATGGAAGTATTTAACAATGCGACCATTGAACAAATTAATAGAACTAATGTTTTCTCTGTATTTCTGAGTACAGAACTTAAGAACCCCCCAAGAAAAAGCATTAAATAATCGAAAAATATTGTAGTAGCAAATCATTCCTCACAATTTCTGTAAATTGTTGAACTTCACAAAAAATTACAATCTGCAAGAATTCATTGAATGACTATAAAAAAGGGAATTATTTAATAACCGTATACATACCCTTCTCCCACCGAAAAAAAAAAAAAAGCTTAAAATGTAAGATAATTTTTAAAAGTATACAACTTTTTTATCTTGTTGATATCAGGGATAGCATGTTATTATATTCAATTATCCAAGTATTTTTTTTAAATTGACATAATATAATATTATATGTCAACACCAATCAGATTTTTTTTTTCTGATTTTAGCTGCAAAAGTGTTACTTAAATAAATGAATATTTACATTTCAAAATGTTACTTACCACCTCATTTACTTAAGTACCTACCTTTAGACTGAGTGAACTTAAAAACAATAGATGCACATCAATTAATGTTGTCATGCAGGTTTTTCTTAAAAAATACTTTTTTAAGCTAAAAGCTTTAATAAAATACTAAACTGTATTGAATAAAGTCAGCTAAAAGTAATACAAAACAACAAAAAGCATACATGCAAATCTTTTATTTTTTAAATTAAAAATAAAATAAATACATGATTAAAATATACTAAATATTTTAAAGTAGTTTTGTGAAAAAAGAATTGTAGCCCACATTTGTGCTAATACACATAATCTTTCATCCATTTATTATAACATTTCAACATCTGGTATGACATCTTCAACAGCAAGAAACCTAAAAAAAAAAAAATAATAATATAATAATAATAATAATAACTAAAGCAACTTATTCATTGATAACATCTCAATAAAGGCTAGAATAACCTAAAAACAAAAACATTGGGGGGAAGGCTCCACTCTTCCCCCCTTTAACAAGGGTCCTGTTGAGAAACCTGGTGTTTTAAGAGAAACCTGTTTTTTTTTAAGGGTAAAATATAAGGGTCTGTGCAGATGAAAATTGTGTTCGAGTCTTTTCACAAATCACAATAGACTAAAACAGCCCCTCCACACAAAAATGCAAATGATTAAAATGTGGGTCCCTTCACAAAATTGCAATTGACTAAAACGGCCCTTCAGAAAAATACAATCTAACCACCACCATTAAAAACCAACATTCACTGGCATTTTACCCTACATTTCAAATTGCTGTTATCAATAATTTTAAGAAGAAAGTGAATTGTTTTAAAATTGAGGAAAATTCAGAAAAATAAGTGTTGAAATTCACAAGAATAAGTGATTTTTGCAAAAATGGGACCCTGGAAATTTTTTTTGGATCGACCCCTGAATATGCATCTTGACAAGTTAATATAATTGTTGGATCTACGCCACTAAATCTGTCACTTAAATACTTTGCAAACAACTGAGGTTAAAGCACATAATTTTTTCTGATATGCAGTATATAATGTAATACAGAAAAAGAAAATGGAGGTAAGGTTCAAATGAAGAATTTTTTGAGAGATGTGAGTTCATATAAACTTAAGTAATGGCATAGTGCTACATTGTACAATCTAAATAAATTCAATTTTAATTATTTGCCAAAGAAATATCGGAAAATGCGAAACATCCATCAAAATGCATAGTGGGTGAACTACTCAAACCTAAAAATTATATAAAGATAACTTATAGCAATAAAATCAGAAGCAATATCTAATTTTATATAATTGATTTTGTGAACCTGATGAAGAAAATTGAAAGAAGTTTCAATTTTTTAATACTCTTATAAAAGCCCGAGAAATTGAAGAAAAACCCAACGCCCAAAACAGAATCAAAAATCCTGAGACTTGGCATGTCAGTACATACATTTCTTGAGGAACTTAGTTAACCCTTTTCCAGCTGTCAGAAATATCAACTGACTGGGTTATTTTCCAGTCTTAAGTTTCTGATTTTTATGTAATGTACCATTTCTTTTGAAAACAAATTTAGATGATTTAATATAAAGTGAGCAGAAAATGCCAGTGGTTAGATAAAATTAAAAGATGCAAAAACTCAAACACATTAAGATTTCACTGAATTACTGAAATACAACATATGAGCAAGATTATTTATTTATGTTGTACGAAAGGCAGCCCTTTGTAAAATGCTCAGCCATCCGCTTGAAGAGAAAAGCTATTTAACCAACTTATGTGGGTGGCTGCACTTTTCACAGCTGATGAAGAGTGGATCTTTTGCACTACTCAAAATCGAAATGATTATCTTGTTGATGAAAACCAACTTATGCCAGGGATATAACCAGGATGAAATGTTAGATAGAGCTTTGAATCTAGTTTGGGGGGATGTCGAATATAAATCTTGGTAGCCGAGGGAACAGGAAAAGAGACTGTTTTTCAATTTGTATATTTTTTTCTAGGTTATTTATTTCACAAAATGCCGCATTTTAAAAATATTTAACATTCATTATGTTAATAATCTTTCATTGTGATTCCATGAAAAATATTCAAATGATACGTTGAGAGAATGCAGTACTGGATATCAATTAGAGCAATTTTTCTGCAACAATAATTTATAAAATATAGTTAATAGTTTATTGTACCATTTGCAATCTATTAAATGGTACCCAATGAAAAAATGCATTTGTTTCATTTTAAATATGTACGATAAAGCAAAATATAAATATTGTACAGAGTGATCAATTAAAAAGAGTATACGTTGGTTTTTCTTATTGCCCTTAAATCTGACGAATGTGGCAACTATTCAAACATTAAAATATAATTTTGTTAACCTTGCTTACGTGTGAAAGACGATTTAAAGCACTGTTGGACTGTTACAACTTTATGTGTGAGGTAAAACAGAAACGAAGACACATGTTACTTAATCCTGTGAACATTTTCTTTTTGAAAAACGTAATTTAATTCCAGTTTTTTTTATATTATCAGTCCTCACGGCATATGTTGAACATGTTTGCCGACATTTTTAATTCAAACATGAACACGTTGAAAGCTTTAAGTTTTTACTTTCCTTCGAAATCATTGCGCGGCAGTTTTGTGTTCTCAAAAAAATTCAAGACCTGGTGCTACACGCAAACAAGAGCAATAAAATAATTAACTGTATATGTTGAAATCTAGCAATTGTGATAAGAAATTCCCACTAAACGATGGTTATTTTTAATGATGTAAAATTTAATGATTGTTAAAAATCATTCATTTCTACACTATATTATTTATGGTACTACGTATTATCCTGACGGTCTGCCAAGATGAGCAATTTTTTGCCAAGATAAATGCTGTGCACATGAAATTATTAATGGTTTTGAATACGATTGGCAACAGTTTGACAACAGATTTGTTGAAAAAATAGTTTGGCAGGATAATACGTAAGTCAGCGGTTCTCAACCTTTTAACGTAGCGCCCCCCAACAAAGGCTAACTTAGGGTGGCATGCCCCCGCTCCTCACATTTTTCAGCATACATTGTTTCTTAATCCTTAAGAATGAACATTTAGTCGAATTTTATACAAAATAATGTTATCAGTAAAGTTTGAATGAACATTTTAAGCAAAAGTGGATATATTTTTGAGTAAAAATGAGAATAAATAAGATGATTTTTTAAAAACATGCATCACTACTTGCTCTTTGGTTTTTCTCGTGCACACCCCCCCCCCCCATGGAAATTTAAGGTTGAAGACAAAATTAACCATACGGCTACCTTTTCATTATTTGTGTAGAATAGCAGTATTTTCACACTAATTGACCCTTTCTCAAAAATACACCCGATCAAAACAACCTTTCTTTGCTATTTCACACTACATTTTAAATTGGTTTTTGTTTTATATATTATTTTAAGAAAAAAATGATTTTTAAAAATTCAAAAAATGGACATTGATATTCACAAAAACAGATAATAAATTTCGCTAAAATAAACAGTTTTCCAAAAATGGGACCTTGAAAAAAAATTCTTCATTCAACCCCTGTTTATTGACCCACAAGTCTTACAGACCATTACGACAGAGATCAAAGTAAGAAAATAAGTCTCCAACTCAGTCTAGGGTTGGACAATTATGTTACAGATATTACAAAGAAACTTTTTTTTAAGAGTTATTATTGCAGTAAATATAATTTTTTAATACCTAAAGCCGGGAAATTTTGGGGGCCCCAAGCTATTTCACTACTTGCGTGTGTGAACATTGATTTCTGAAAATAGCACTCTCTATTGTTAAAAACTAGTTTATGATGTATATTCTTAAATTCGAAATACATGTTTATTATAAAAGTAAACTGGGCTGAGTTGGAATTTTATTTCCAATCCATAAATAAGTTAGTATAAACAAAGAGAAAAGGGGTATTAAAAATAGTACTAGAAATTTCATAAATAAAAGATGACACACAACTTAAAAATGACTTTAAATGAGTTCAATACGTAGATGATATAAAAATTTTCAAAAAATCATAATACAAGAGACAGCTCAAGAATACATTAAAACAAGTTAATACTAGTAATATTGTAACACATGTTTACTGTATCTGTCAATAGTAGCAATATTTCCACAGAAAGTTAAACTAGAGTTATGCAAAACGAAGTAAAATTGATTCCGATTTCATTCACACAGTCGATTCCATTAGAATAAATTCAATTTCAATTTTGATCGGAATGCCACAGTTATATGCTTAGTTGAGTTGAAAAGTCAATATGCATCTCAAAATAATTATAATATGTTTATGGATATATTATGCAGTACTTACCTATCTAACTCCTTGTAGTAAACAAATACACGCTTCTACGATAACAGGTACAACGTGATCAACTTCAAAGCTCCATATAGTAACAAAATATCTGAAAAGTAATTTTTATTAGAATTACAAAAAATTTACAAACAAAAATCAAAATCAAGAAATCGATAATACCTAAGTGATACTTACCTTTGTGCGAAGATTGATCATTGATCACGCTTGCAAATCCGATTTCATCAGCGCAGCACAGAAAGTCAGGAAGGACGCCGATTTCTCGGCCGCCAAAGCAGAGAGCATGGAACCGCCAAGCGCCAAGCTCGCTTCACGTCCTGGATATTAGTTCATGCACCGGCATATGGGGCGCCCTTTAAATCCCCAAGAAGAAACTCTTATATACATTCTCTTTGACTTCACTCACGCTGTGCATCGCCCATGACTGCGCCAGAACAATCACCAATTGAAACATGTAAACAATCAATCATCCATATGTAAACAGCACCGGATACAGAATATAGCCCGGAAGTGATCAAATGTTTTTTTATTCATAGCTTTTAGGCATTTAGCTATTGGCATGTCACATGGCTTTTCTTTTCAATTTTTTGCTTCCTCACAACGAAGATGGCAATCAGAAACACTATGTTTTTTTTAAGTTTCCAATTTAAAATTGGACAAGTAGCCTTGTACTACTCTTGAGGTAGTGCCACTTAATTTGGGAAATAAGTTGCAAACCTTGCATAATGCTGTTCCATCTTCATATTCTATCCAATCAAAATCTTACAACCAAGACAGTTGAAATTTCCTTTTTCCTAAATTTTTACGCCTAGTTTCAGTTTTATTTTTGTTTGTGCTCATTTTAAAATTTTTATGCACCTCCATCCTCTTTTGTCTTTGTTGTATTCCCGAAGCTTCTGCCTTTTCATGATCAAGTTTATCTGAAATAAAAAATCCCTCTATTTTCTTTTGCTTCCCACAGTGAATTCTGTTTGATACTTCTCTTCATTTTAATTTTCTTGATTATAAGAGTTCAGAGAAAAATTGTAACTAAAGCCGCTTGCTTAACTGAAAAAAAAAAAAAAAAAAAAAAAAAAAAAAACATAATGCTCGCAACACAGTGAACTGCACATGTTTATAAGCTAATCTCTGTTAACCATGCTGTCAACTAAAAATGTGAGTGGAAGTAGAAGTATTTCTGAAGAAATTACAACCTCTGCAAATCGCCATGCAGCGAAACACCCAAAAGAACTAGATGAAAATGCAAGTGAACAAATTAGCGATGAACGCACCAGTTAAGGAATTTGAACACAATTATTAAAACTACATTAATTGGCAACCCAAAATAAATGAATAAGTAATGGAATGCTGTACTTACATGTTGTTCCAAATTGCCATTTAATTCAAAATTATGGTTACCACATAAATAGAAAAAAAAATGGCTGTGATAATTGCATATGTTTAATTATCGTCACCTTGGCGAGAGTTCAGGGGTTAATGTAGAAATCAACCCAAGAAAGACAAACATGGCACAATCATGGATTATGATGCCCATTCCAAAGAGTATTTAAAATGGTGATGTACAGTTGGAATATGCTTGACGGAAATTTTAAAACAGTTTTAGTCGGCGATTTTTAGACGAATTTCGATTCGAAAGATGTGTTTTATGGAATATGGGAGAAAAATACGGCACTATCATGAATAATGATACATTTTCCAACTTAATGGAATAAGGAACAAAAATAGGGACGACCCATAAATAACATATGATGCGCTTTTAATATATAGCACTTTAATGTGTATTTAAAATCTGAAAGTGTTTCAGATATTCCTTCTTTTTTGTTTTAACCAGAATTTTGCTGAACTGACTTATCTCCAAATCTATTTTTATGCAGGTTAAGATGAAGTCTTCTATAATAATTAGTTTCACACTTGTACATATGTTTTTGCTTTTGCTTTCATTATTTTTCCATGGTGCTTAATTTTTGTTTTAATTGTTTTTATGGGTGAAGCTCAGCCTGTTATGGTTTGGTAGATGTTGTGAAAGATGATTGCCACCCCTCCCCCCACCACCCTTCTGATAAAAATGGAAAGAAAAAAATTAAGAAGGTAAGTGCTTTTGTTTATCAAGTCATGTACAAATCTTGTAGTTGACGTGAGATTATGTCTAAGTAACAAGTGATTTTACCATTGGAGCAACACATTGAGTCACACGAAAAGAGAACTTCAGAGGAGAAGTAGGCTGTAGAGCTTTTTGTTCTGGGAAAACACAAAAAGAAAATTTTAAAGCAAATAGATTTTATTATGGAATAATCAGGGGGTTTCACTGTACTATACTAGTGCTAATTTAGAACTTATAACTTTTTTTTTTAAGATAAAAAAATCCTTAATCATTTTAATTCAAATGATTGGCACAAAAAGCCCCCATTTGAAAAAAAGAAAAAAAATTTTTTTTTCCCTCGCGCTGGGCAAAATTATAACAACCCTGCCTCTTATCCACTACCTAAGCCCTATTAGGATGCCCCTGGCATCCTAAGCCCTACCAAAATTCAGTCACTGAAATTAAAATATAGGCAAAATCTTATGCATGTATATTAATAAATCTAGTATACCCGATTTGCATTGCGCTTAAATTTTACTTGATAACTTAATCACCCTACATCATTTCTTCAAAGTAAGTCAAGCTTATTGATGGTTGAAGTTTTATTCATCATAACATGCATGGTGTTCAAATACCGTATTTACGCATGTATAATGCGCACCCTATACTTAACAAGAAAAAAATCGCAAAATTTTGTTATCTCGTATATAGCGCGCACCATAAATTATACATTCAAAAGACTTTGTAGATTCGTAACCTAAGCACACCATTCAAAATTGTTCGTCCAGCTCTCCAAATACCTGAACAACCAGCATTTCCTTTCTCAATTTTTTCCTTTCTTTTTTCCTTCCCCTTCCTTTCCTTTTTCCTTTCCCCCTTCCTTTCCTTTCCTCCTCCTTCCCAATTTTTTCCTTTCCTTTTCCTTCTCAATTTTTTCCTTTCCTTCCTTTCCTTTCTCAACCAGCATTTCCTTTGTCAGTTTTGGACTGGGCGTTACGCTTATCAGTTAGTTCAAAGAAAAAGGTAAAGAGGAATGATCCTGGCTTTTCTTCCCCCATTCAAAAATGGACCAACCCAACCCAGTCTCCATGGGTTATGGAACAAATCACAGCTGTTGGTGGGTCACGCGTTGGTTGCAAAATGACGTCACACAAATATCGTCCATTCCTTCATTATTTGGGAGAGTCTTTTGACAACGTGGGAGTAAGATGGAAAAGCGAACTAGTTATATACTGCAGCATTTAAGTTGAAAGTAGTTCAGTATGCTAAAGAAAGTGGTAACCATGCTTCAAGTCAGAAATTCGGTGTTGGCCGAAATATGGAAGAAAAACTGAAGAAATCACCATCTAAAAAACGTGCTTTTGGGAGGAAGTCATGTAAATATCCGCAAGTGGAGCAGCAGCTTTTGAATCATGTAATGGATTTGCGGTGTTCGGATACTCAGTCTCGGTGGAAATGTTGATGTTCGAGACCTGTAAAATAGCTAAGAAAATGAATATTCAGAGAGAAGACATCAAGGGGAGCTATGGCTGAGTGCAACGCTTTATGATCTGTAGCAGTCTCTCTATCAGGAGAAGAATGATGCTGTCACAACAGCTGCCGGAAGAATACGAAGAATAGCATACCAAATTCTTCCAATACATTATAAGGCTGTGAAAACAAAAGGGATATCAGATGTCACAAATTGGCAATGCAGATCGGGCTCCATTGTGGTTTGACATGCCAGAAGCCACAACTGTTCATCCTGTTGGAGACAGAAGCATTCAAATGCGCACGAAAGGAGCAGACAAGCAATGATGCACCATTATGCTGTCCATTACGGCTGACACCGTATGTGATTTTTAAAAGAAAAACTATCCCTAAGGAATCTTTTCCAGTCGGGATAATTGTAAGAGTCCAGGAAAAAGAGGTGGATGACAGAGGAGCTCATGAAAGACTGTATTAAAGTTGTGTGGGAACGTTGGGCCGTTGCTTTACGTCGGCCATCGATGCTGATTCTGGACAGCTCCCGTGGACACAGGACCTGTGAAGTAAAAGTGCAAATTCGTCACTCAAGTGATTTAGTCATGATACCTGGTGAGATGACAAAAGTGCTGCAGTCCTTAGATGCTGTCATCTACCAACCATTTAAGGTTGTATTTCGGCATGCCTACAATCAGTGGATGACAACAACAGATCACAAATTCACTCCAAACGGGAGAATGCAGCGTGCTTCTCTCGCACCGTATGTGAATGGATATTTGAAGCTTGGAATTCCATCTCAGCCGATAAGAAAGAGCTTCAAAGTGACTGGAATTCCCAATCGGATGAATGGAACTGAACACGATATGATATACGAGGACATTGACTGTGCCTGTTCCTGCACAATCCTGTTGGACTGCATTCAGTTGTTATGTACTTAGAGTACAGATGCCAGCACTAAGCAGTGGCTGGTTAGTTAGCACTTATTTTCTATTTCTGGATAGGAAGTGAATTCAGGTGTTGCTGACTAAAGTGATTTAAATTGGAGGTGGAGTTTCGCCTTGGGCTCGTGTGTTCAGTTCGCCCGGTAATGTTGGCGGCAATTTGATTCATGCCTAATTATTTGTTGCTTTTGTGGAATTATTTTGCCTTTATGAAATATATTTTAATTAAAGCTGAGTTTTTGTAGTTCGCCCTGAGTTGGCGATAGTATTTTTAATGTTCAATTGTTCTGCATGTGATGTGATGTTTTGTGTCGTCCAATAAATAAGTTCAAGAAAGTTGTGACATGTCTTCTTATGTTCAAGCAACATAAGAAAGTGGAGGCACCGGCGAGATTTGGATTTGTGAAAGATAAGTGTTTTGATTTTTATTGGGATTGTATTTTATTTGATCTGCAATGGCAGAAGAAGAACTTGCAAAAATAAAAATGGAAAGGGGTCGTCTTAAAGCCTCTCTTACAAGATTGGAAAATAATTTCGATAGGATAAATGGTAAAAACGAAATTAATACTCGGTTGCATAGATTAGATGAAGTGTTTAAAGAATTTGAACGGCTGGATAATTTAGTTAGTGAAAAGGATTCTGAAATTGCGGAAGTTGAGGAAAGATATTTTTTCCTGAAATCTGAATTTCAAAATAAGTTAGATGCGTTGATTACTACAGAGCAATTAGTGACGAATGAAACGCAGAGTGTTGTTCAATCTGTTCGTACTGAAAGTCAGAACCAAAATGTTAGGCTTCCAAAATTGAACATACCAATTTTTTCCGGTAAATTTATGGACTGGAATAACTTTAAGGATATGTTTATAGCAACTGTTCATGCTCAAACATCGTTATCCAAGATTCAAAAATTTCAGTATCTTAAAGGGTTATCCGATGAACCTGCCTTATTAATTAAGCATATTCCACTGTAATGATTCATATGAAGAAGCATGGGGGAAATTATTGGATCGGTATGATAAGAAGAAGCAAATTGTACAGTCGTTAATTAAAGTATTTATAGATCAAAAGTCAATTAGTCACCCGAACAGTGTAAACTTAAGAAATTTGTTGAATACAAGTGATGAAGTCATTCGAGGGTTGAAAGCTACTTGTGAGGAAGCTACTGATAGAGATCCATGGTTAATTTATTTATTGTTGCGAAAGCTTGACGTCGAGACAAGAAAACAATGGTCTATAAAAAGTGCAGAGATTGATTTCCCTACTTTAAAGCAATTTTTTGAATTTTTAAATGTGAGGTGCTCTTCCTTGGAATTAATTGCTAATAATGACGATGTCAGGCCTAAAAATGTCAATTATATTGAATCAGGAAGCAATGCTGAAAAATCCACTCGAAGGTGTATGAAATGCCAGGGAACGCATCCATTATATAAATGTGGAAAATTTAAGGGTATGGATGCCTATGCCCGAAAGAATTTTGTTAAACAGAATAACTTATGTTTCTTGTGTTTAAATTCTCACAAGTTGAGGGAATGTCCATATACCCATTTGAAGTGTTTAAAATGCCAAGGGAGTCATAATACACTTATACATGAAGGAAATAAAGGTACTTCGTGTACTGCGAAAATTCAGGGGAGGGTACCCCCAGTTTCGAACGAAAGGAGTTGCAATGACGAGGATAGTGGCTCTAAATTAATATCTAATGAAACAAAGGTTATTGCGAGTGCATCTTGTGACAATTCTAAGTATATTTCTTTTTTACCTACAGCTGAAATTTTAATTTATAATTCTGTGGGTGACGCATTTCCCTTTAGAGCACTCCTGGATTCGGGATCAGAATGTTCCTTCATAAGTGAAAATGCTATGACTATTTTGAATTTAAAAAGAAAAAACGATCGCATTGTTCTCAAAGGTATTGGAGGAGTGGAAGCTGGGCAGACACGAGGTTCAGCGACTTTGAAAGTTGGTTCACGGTTTTCGGATGTCTTTTTAAGTGTTCATGCCTATATACTAAACAAAGTTACATCTTATCTTCCTACTGAGTCATTGGATGTAAGGATTCTTGATCATCTTAAAGGTATCAATTTAGCCGATAAAAACTTTATGCAGTCAAGGGAATGTGATATCATTTTGGGTTCCGACACTTTCTTTCATATTATACGACATGGAAAAATTGTGGGAGAGGAAAATCAGCCGATTGCTCAGAATACAATGTTTGGTTGGGTGGTAGCTGGAAGAATTCAGACTGATTTCAATTCATCGCGTTTTGCACACTCTCATTTTATAAGTAATTATGAAAAGGAAAGTAACATCGACGTAATTCTTAAAAAATTTTGGCTGACAGAGGAAATAAATGTTAAAAACAGCATTTATCTGAAGAGGAAGAATTTTGTGAACAACATTTCCAGTCAACATATAAAGTAAATGAAGACGGTAGATTTGTAGTGAAGTTACCAATTTATAGGGATGTAAATCTGTTGGGGAATACTAAAGGAATGGCAATTGCGAGATTATATGCAATGGAAAGAAAATTTCTGTATAACAAGGAATTTGAGAGGGATTATGGGCTATTCATGAATCAATATGAGGAACTTGGACATATGACACCTCTTGGCGAAAATTTAGAATTTACCAAGAATAAAATTTACTATCTGCCGCATCATTCAGTTATCAAGAGTGATTCTATTTCTACGAAATTGAGAGTTGTATTTGATGGTTCTTGCAAGCCTCCGGATGGGAACTCCTTGAATTCTATTTTAGCCGTAGGTCAGATTTTGCAACCAGATTTGTTTTTCATCCTTACTCGATTTAGACTACATCGAATTGCCTTTTCTGCGGATATCCAGCAGATGTATAGGCAAATATTAATTGATTCAGAAGATCAGGATTTTCAAAGAATAGTTTGGAGGAGGTCAAGGGACTCTGATATTAAAGAATATAAATTGAAAACAGTTACATATGGTACATCTGCTGTTCCATATTTAGCAACACGTTGTTTATTTCAAGTTGGGAAGGACTTGGAGTAGGGGGATCCTGCAGTTTCTTCTATAATAAAAGAGTGCTTTTACATTGACGATTTGATGGCTGGAGCGGATTCTAGTGAAGAGGCAATTGGATTAATAAGAAAGCTTTCTGATTGATTGGAATTCTGAGGTTTTCATTTAAGGAAATGGCGATCCAATTCCTCTGAGGTACTGGAACATTTGTCTCTCAGTCCATTTGATTTACCAGCTTTAGAAATTCATCCTGACGAGTGCTCTAAGGCTCTGGGATTGAACTGGATTCTACAACTGACTGTTTTATATTTAATGTTAATTTGAAATTTAGCGAGGAGATCACTAAAAGAACATTTTTATCTCAATCAGCAAAATTGTTTGATCCGTTGGGTTTCCTATCACCTTGTACAGTATGCATTAAGATTTTTTACCAACAATTGTGGTTATTGAAATTAGATTGGGATACTCCTCTTCCGGAAAGTTTAAAGGTAAAATGGCGAGCATTTCAGAAGGATTTTGAACAAATATGTTTGATTCGTATTCCTCGATGGATCCAGAACGTGGGTAAACAACTTGTGTTGCATGGTTTTTGCGATACTTCGGAATTAGCATTTGCAGCAGTTATTTATGTGGTACAACAAGACGGTAATAAAGTGAATATCCTGATGTCTAAAACTAAAGTTTGTCCGTTGAAACCAGTGTCCATTCCAAGATTGGAGCTCAACGCTGCGTTGTTGCTCTCAAGAATGTATTCCAGTGTGGTAGATATATTTCATGAGTATGTCATCGAGTTCCACGCATGGACAGATTCTCAAGTGGTGCTTGCGTGGTTGTCATCTCATCCTCGGTGCTATAAACCTTATATTGCTAACAGAACTTCCGAAATTTTGGACCTGGCTCCATTTGACTGTTGGAGATATGTGCCCACAAGGGAAAATCCTGCTGACGTCGCTTCAAGAGGTTTGACTCCTAAACAACTTCCCGAGTGTTCCTTATGGTGGGAGGGACCACCCTGGCTTTCCTTAAGTACTGAGAATTGGCCTAAACATCCAGAAATTAAACTTAACCTTGATGCTGTGGTGAAAGAACAGAAAAAGACTAAATTTTGTTTTCCCGTAATTGTAAAGAACTGCATTATTGATTCACTTTTTGAAAATTATTCATCTTTTTCTAAAATTGTAGATATTTTTGCCTTTTGTATTAGGTTTATATTGAATTGCAGAGAAAAATGTAATAAAGTTAACGTAGTTTCTAAAGGTAAGATTACTCCTTTGTGTACCACGGAAAGAAAAAATGCAGGTAATTTCTTGGTTTCTTATGTACAGAATTTATATTTTTCAGATGAAATAAGTTGTGTGAAATCTTGTAAAGCAGTTTCAAGGAAAAGTCCTTTATTAGGTCTTTGTCCATTTATTGATAAGGACGGCTTACTGAGAGTGGGAGGTAGACTGTATAACTCACCTCTCTCATATAATGCTAAACATCCATTGATTTTGCCAGCTCAGCATAAAATAAGTGTTTTAATTGTAGATTATTTTCATGTTGTGTATTTACATGCTGGTTTGAATTTATTGTTAGGCATTATTCGTCAGAGTTATTGGATAATTGGTCTTAAAAAACTTATTAAGAGTTGTATACATAAATGTATAAAATGTTGTAGATATAGAGCAACCACTGCACAGCAGCTGATGGGAGAGCTTCCTGTTGATAGAGTTACTCCTAATAGGCCTTTTTCTATATGTGGCATTGATTATGCAGGGCCAGTTGGTATTTTAAGACATCGTGGCCGAGGAGCTAAAACTACTAAAGGTTATATCGCTTTTTTTGTTTGCTTTGCGACAAAAGCGCTTCATTTAGAGCTAGTGAGTGACCTTTCCTCTGAGGCATTCATAGCTGCACTTAAGAGATTTTGCTCACGTAGAGGAGCTCCAAGTTCAATTTATTCGGATAATGGGACAACATTTGTAGGTGCCAAAAGGAAACTATCAGATCTATTTAAATTTGTTTCCACCATCAATGAAAACGATAAAATTAGTTATTATTTATCGCAAGTAAATATTGAATGGCACATGATTCCCCCAGTGAGTCCTCACTTTGGTGGGTTGTGGGAGGCAGCAGTGCGCTCTGCAAAGTTTCATCTTAAGCGCGTAATTGGAAATACCAACTTAACATTTGAGGAGTTGTGTACTCTTTTGACTCAGATAGAAGCTTTATTGAACTCCAGACCACTTACTATGGTGGGTAGTGAAAATGATCCCAATGATTTAAATGTATTAACTCCATCACACTTTTTGATAGGTGATGTTATTACTTCTCCAGCTGAACCTATTGAAGATAACCTGTCTGTTAGATCGCGTTGGGATATTATACAAAAATTAAAATTAAATTTTTGGAAGAGATGGAGGATAGACTATTTAAGTTCACTCCAAAATAGGAAAAAATGGAAGGTTTCTGGGGAAAATATTAAGTTAAATGATTTAGTTATATTAAAGGAGGAAAATGTACCACCTTCTGTTTGGCCGCCGGGTAGAGTTGTAGCTATCCATCCTGGTAAGGATGGTATGGTACGGGTGGTAACAATAAAAACTGCTAAGGGTTTATTTAAAAGGCCAATTGTTAAACTTTGTTTAATACCTTCTCATCAAGAATGACTTCTTGATGGGTGGGAGTATGTTCCTGCACAATCCTGTTGGACTGCATTCAGTTGTTATGTACTTAGAGTACAGATGCCAGCACTAAGCAGTGGCTGGTTAGGTAGCACTTATTTTCTATTTTTGGATAGGAAGTGAATTCAGGTGTTGCTGACTAAAGTGATTTAAATTGGAGGTGGAGTTTCGCCTTGGGCTCGTGCGTTCAGTTCGCCCGGTAATGTTGGCGGCAATTTGATTCATGCCTAATTATTTGTTGCTTTTGTGGAATTATTTTGCCTTTATGAAATATATTTTAATTAAAGCTGAGTTTTTGAAGTTAGTTCGCCCTGAGTTGGAGATAGTATTTTTAATGTTCAATTGTTCTGCATGTGATGTGATGTTTTGTGTCGTCCAATAAATAAGTTCAAGAAAGTTGTGACATGTCTTCTTATGTTCAAGCAACAGTGCCAGTGATGACGAGGACTGTGACGAGAGCAGCGGTAGCACCAATAAGGATTGCTAATTATATTAATGTGATGTTTCTAGCACTGTTGTATGAAAGAAGTGTTAGGAGAGAAAAATATATGTAGCAAAAAATGACTTCTATTAAGTAAGATTTTTCCAGTTTTATTTTCTTCTTTGAGTACTTTTCTTGATTCAAACCTATATCATGTGATTATATGCAGCAGTGAAAAATTATTCCAAATATGACGCGCACCTAGAGTTTTTGCCCTCAATTTTGGAAGAAAAAAAAAAGTGCGCGTTATACACGAGTAAATACGGTAACAAGAAAAATATCATTTTATTATACAAAGGTAAACTGTTTCTTTAACATAAGCTTAGGTTTCTCGCGTGTTAATAAGAAATTTGTTTTCCAAGTTTTCTTCACTAAACACAACGTGGATCAATTGTCATTACTATCAAATAGATAAAACTGATAGAGCATTTAATTTTAAATAATTTTTTATAAAAAAATTAACTTCCTTAAATACTTATTATTTTTGTTAAGAAATTAAAGAATTTATTTTTGTTATTTTATGAACTACTTGTGTGCACTTGGTGTTAATGGATTATTTCATGTAATTTGATTAATGTTCTAAAATTACTAGTTTTTTGTTGGGGGGGGGGACTAAGTTATGTCTGATTGCCGGCTGGAGTTTTTGCAATTTGACTGAAATTATATACCTCCTTTTGACTGAAACCTTTTAAAATACTACTCCATCTGAAAGTACTTAATTTTTATTCATGTTTATCTTAAATGTGACATTTCTGAAATTCTAATGTTTTATAAATTCTAAATTGTACATTGTTTTTTTTTTCTTCCCAGTTTCTGGTTATCAACTTTAATCCAGAGAACGACGAACAAGTAGTTGATGGAAAGAGGGAAAACAACATTTACATATATATTTATTTATTTCATGAAATACTGATTTATTTTGTATGTAATAAAGAATGTTAATAAACTTTTTTATTTTTTATTATTTTTTACCTTGAATATCATTAAAATCTGTGTCATTGATCTTTTTTTATTGAGAAAACTATGAATGGGGTTTTAAAGCATGTTTTGTGATTAGCAACAGTTCATAAAAATTTAATGATAAATGCTTTTGAAGAAGATGGTAAGTATAAATTTTTGATTGGAGGGTACTTTATAATCAAGTCTTTAGCCACTACAAATGCCTGAACTACTGGCCATTTAATAATGGGGGCACCAGTTTAAGTGTAAAAATTTTGGAGGGGGGGGCTCTGTAACGATGGTGATATATTTTTCATAGGTTTAATAAGCATTCGTTCGACAAAATGAAAACCTACTGCAGGAGAAGCTGCCATTTTAAAGATTCCAAGAAAAAAAGTACAATAAAACTTTGTAATATGAAGTAACTGATCAACTCTTAACTTTGTATAAGTTAAACTGGGTCAAATGCAAATATGTCAGTTCAGAGTATAAAAATAGTACTTAGTGCATGAAAAAAAAGGAACCCCTTACTTGGAGAATAATTATTTAATTAAATCTTTTTTCATATGGTACTGACTCAGGGGCGTAGCCTAGGGGGGGTCATAACCCCCCCCATGAGGAACTTTTTGCCATACAAAATGTATATTCTTCACTCCCTTATCGCACACATGTATGCATATATGTGAGTTGCAGTAGTCGTAACCCCCCCATGAAAAATTTCTGGCTGCGCCTCTGTACTGACTCCACCTTTTTTACCTAATTTAAGTTACATACATTTTTATTTTTTAGACTTGATCAGCTTAAAATTAATGTGAGTGTAGGAAGAGTTTTATATAGGAGCTGTTTTCAAACCTACTATGTAACAGTATGCAGAAAGGGGGATGAATATCAGTGATGCCATTTTCTATACATTTTTGTGTTTATGCCCACATGTAATACAAGTAATTAATAAAACTAACATTTTTAATGTTTGTTTTAAAGTATGAGGATGTTACTTCATTATACACAGGTATAGCCATAATTTATTGTTTTTTGGAGGGGGGGGGTTAATATTGCATTTTCAAAGAATAATTTAACTAATAGCAAATATTAAGGTTGTTTCTAATTTAGCAAAATCTTAAGGTAATATAGCAAATTACATTATTGAAATCGTAAACCAAAGTTATTTAGTAAATAAAAAAGGCGAATTGATGCGATTTGAAAATTGCTTAAGTCGGGATACTACTGTATATACACAGACATTTATATATTTTATTTATTTATTTCTTGAGTGTGTTTTAAACTGGGTATTTATATATATATATATATATATATATACAAAATCAAAATAGGAAATTTGGCCTTGCACTCAAATACTTTTTTTAAGTGAGAGCTCATACTAAGTAAAGTGAAAACATGAAAGGGGGGGCAGAAATACATATCCTGATATTTTAACTGCCCCCTCCCCTTCTGGCAGTGCCACTTTTTATTAAAGGTGACACTATATGCATATATATAAAGTACTATTTGTAAGATTGAAAAAAAAATACCTGGGATAATAAAATTACCTTTAGAGCGAATAATTTATATATATAAAATATAAACTGGGGTATGAAGGCTGGAATTGCTTGGGTTAACATTTGGCGATTGGTCGGCCGTCGATAATAATCGTTTGGCGACTGGTCGATCGTCGATTAAAACGTTTGGCAACTGATCGACGGTCGATAATAACTCTTTGGCGATTGGTCGACCGACGATGAAAGCCATTGGTATCTATTTGGCAACTGTTCGACCGGCGATGAAAGTCATTGGTATCTGTTTGGCGACAGTTCGACCGACGATCAAATCCCTTTGGCGCCAGAAGATTGGCCAATCTTCACCCGATGAGACATCCCCAATCAATCGCCCATATCGCCGGCGATGTTGGCCACTTCCTCGGTGAGCGATGTTTGGCCACTGATGAATTGCTGCTTGGGAGTCACGACGTGTGTTACGAGAAAGTGCACATTATTCACTCGGAGAAGAAAAAAAATGGGGAACGCTATTATCATCTTCCAGACGCACAACGACAGTCATCAGGCATGAAAATCTTCCGCTTTTCGGCGGATTTCCGCTTTTTTTGTTTTTTTTTGGAAGACCTCCGCTTTCTGAAAATGCTTTAAAACCTTTCCGCTTTTTCAAAAAAAAAAAAAAAACAGTGATTACCGAACCTAAAGCAAAACATAACGGACATAGCAGAGTAACAAGAGGACGATAATGCGCGCCTGGGATGTACGTTTTCACTGCATCTCCTACTGCGCCTAGACTAAAGTCAGCTAGAGTGCAATGTTACTGATTTCCTGAGTTGGTAAATTCAAAACTTAGTTCAGAGGGGCAAATTGTTATTTTAGATCTTCGATGTTTCGAAAGGCATCTGATACATAATTATGTACTTGGCGAACTACTACACAACAATAATTATCTATTGAGACCTTTCGCCACGGGAAAACCGTCGTCGGTGAGCTATTGTTACTCGCGACGTGTTTTTATTGCTGTTTTGCGCACTTGATGAATCTATAAATTTTTTTCAAGGACACGTACCAGCTTAACTGATACTTCTATTGTGGATTATTGAGAAAATGGCAGATTTATCGAATATATTAGAAAACGTGGATTGAAAACGAAATGTTTGTGGTCATTTTCGGATCCAAAAATTTGCTTGGTTTTGGAAAAATCGTCGGCCGAACGAGAACTTCCAGACATTTTATGAATGCTAAACTGGAATTTTTGTTTAAATAAAGCAAACTGACGGTCTACACGACAAATAAAACTTGTATAAAAGTGCAGCTTTTAGTAATGGTATTTAAAATATAAATCTTGTCGTATTCCTTTAGGTCTTCAACATGCAAAGGAAGTAAAATAATTTATGGTAGTTTAAATATACTTTTCTTAAATAAATAAATTATTAATAATAATTCCAATAAATAAATACTTCGATATTTATAGCTATTAAAACGTACACGTCTTAATTTTATGCTGAATAAAAGAATAATGCTTTTTTAAAATGTGAGTTAATGTTAAGAAATCCGTAAGAAAAAGAAAACCAAAAATTTCAGAGGTTTTTTACTTCCTTGTACGTAGTATAAGGAAGTAATGTGATCCCGAAAAATTTTGGGGGCCAAATTTCGACATAAAAACCGATTTTGACTACCTCTAAATTTAATGAAAATTTTTTTTTTGATGCATCTCATCGTAGGCTAGCATGCACGATCATATCAACGCGTCTGCAACTCATTTTGACCAGTGGCGAGTCTACTGTGGCCAGTTTTTCCATGCCGTCTGTACGTACGTACGTATGTACGTACGTACGTACGTATGTATGTAACTCGCATATCTCAAAAACTATTGGTCGTAGAATGTTGAGATTTGATATTTAGGATTGTTCTATGATCTAGTTGTGCACCTCCCCTTTTGGTGGCAATCAAATGGATAGTTTATGTACAGGACCGCCCAAAAGATTCGAAATACATTACGCTCTATGGGCCGAAATTCATTAAACTCGCCTAACTCAAAAGCTATTAGGCGTAGAATGTCGAAACTTCATATTTTGGATAGTTGTAACATCTAGTTGTGCACCTCCCCTTTTGGTTCCATTCGACTGGATAGTTTATCTACAGGACTGCCCAAAACATTCGAAATACATTACACTCAATGGGCCGAAATTCATTAAACTCGCATATCTCAAAAACTGTTAGGCGTTGAATGTTGAAACTTTATATTTAGGATTGTTGTAACATCTAGTTGTGCACCTCCCTTTCGGTTCCATTCGACTGAATAGTTTATCTACAGGACCGCCCAAAAGATTCGAGATACATTACGCTCTATGGGCCGAAATTCATCAAAGCGTTTTTTAGAGGTATTGGGCTATTTCAAACGACTCAGAAGTGATATAGGCTGTAAAGAGTTAGAAAATGAATTTCTCCATTAAAAAAAGTGTCTTTATCATTTATAGTTCTGCTACAGAAACACTCAAAAGATTTCCAATACATTACGGTCAATAGCAATTTTAGGGGCATTCATCCATTTCAAGCACAATACCGTCCTACTACATAAGTTAGGTAATGGTCCGACCACGGTCACGTGCCTTCCTCAAGAACTATGCCAAAAGTCGCCAAGCTTGGCGACTTTTGGTGTACGTGTGTGCATATTTAACTCTCAAATCTCAAAAACTATTATGAAATTTCATATATAAGAATGTTGTAACATCTAGTTGTGCATTTCGATTTTTGGTTCCAATCTACTGGAGAGTTTATTTACAGGACCACCGAAAAGAATTTCAGTACCTTAATGTCTATGGACATCTTCATTATAATACAACTGTAGACAGTCATTGTTTGGTACATGCCCAAAATCTCGCCGTCTGTCCTCGACCTTGGCGAGTTTTGGTGAAAAATCGCCAAATTTGGCGATAGTCAGTCATTTGGTCCATGCCCAAAGTATTGCCATTTGTCATCGTTCTTGGCGAGTTTTGGCGAAATATCGCCAAATTTGCGATAATCTGCCATTGTTTGGTTTATGCTTAAAATCTCGCCAAATGTCGTCGACATTGACGAGTTTCGCCGAAATATCGCCAAATTTGGCGCCAAAAATTATTTCCTATTTTGTATAACTCTAAAACTTTAACCCGTAGATTTTTTAACTTTGTATTTAGAACTATTGTAATATCTAACTGTTTTCAATATCTTTTTTGACAGCAATCGACTGAGAATTTATTTACATGGTGAGCCAAATGACTTTGAATACATTGAGGTGTATAGATGCATTCAATTCATTGAAAGTCTGTGGTCAATGACTACTTTGGCTATCCCCAAAATCTCGCTGACTATCTCAAGTTTGTCGGCTTTTGGTGAAATATCGCCAAATAAAGTGTCAGAAGGAAATCTTTCAAATTGAACTCAGCTTGGCGATATCGAAATATTTGGCTAGAAATCGCTAAACCTTACTATTATTGATATTTTATCTCTTTCAAACAAATAAATTTAGAGGAAGTGCGTCGAAAATAATTTTGATCTAATGGACGTGCAAGGAAGTCATGTGTTGGACACATCAGATTTTTTTTTTTTAACAGTTACGCGGATTTTACTAAAAATATGTACCGTAACTTCGTGAAAAGTTAACTAATGGTAAGACCACGGACGGATTAAAGGGATTGGGGGGGGGGGGAGGACCGATTACTCCTCCGCTACAGGAAAAAGAAATTCTATTTTACTTCCATAAACTAGACAAATTTCAACTAACCGACCATAAAATTGCATTAATCCGTCCTTAGGCAAGACGTATCGCCTCCTTAAATAAATAAAAAGATTACTTTTATTAATCATTTATGAAAGTGTACATAACCAAGCAAAAAAAAAAAAAAAAAAAAAAAAAAAAGAAAAGAAAAGATCATTACTAATTTTCATGGGTCAATCCACATAATACTTAATTTTAAACAACATTCAATTGATACTCTCTCTGGGTTAAAAGTTAACGAAATATGAAATTTTAAAATGCTCTTTATTAAAAATTCGCGTTCGTAATTGGAAAAAAAAGAAAGAAATTGAGGCGACTAGGCGACACAAGTCATGTTTTAACGTCTCAGCAGAATTCGCTCTCTTGCTTTATTAGCCAGCTCGCTGAGTGAAGACAAAACAATAACAACTTTCTCGATGTTGACGTGACGCGGCGTCGGTACCTCGGTTTGTGAAGGCCCGTTTTCCCCCGTATTATATAAATTATTATTATTTTTTTTTTTTAAAGCACATTCAAAATTTGGTTCTTCTGCATATCGGTCGGAAATATTTCTACAATGGTTTCACGAAGCTTGTCCGCACCTGTAACTACGTCGATGCTTTAAATGACATAATGGGGAGGGGAAAAATTCAAATGCTCCCTGCATGCCGACGTGCCGTCACTTCAAGTGCATCTATGTGCTTTATTTTCTACAGAAATAAATTTGTTAGCATCGGCTTCACTGGAGCTTGCGCGCTAACTACAGATCAAAAAGCAAGATCAATATACTAAGTTTTTTTGCAAAAGAAATTTATTTCAGCCAGATAGTCCGTGTCCTGGAAAAAAATCCCTTTTTGACATGCATAGTCCGCGGACTATACTAGCGAAATTATGGTAACTAACTATCCCCGATCGCCGGGTTCCATATTTGCCAACTGAACTTCAATCTATTTGCAGCCTTTTGGTAAATGAATAATTTTAAAAACAAGATGTAAAACAGTTTTTAATACTCTATTGTTAAATTAAAATTTAAGGTATTTTAGTAACTCAACAGAAAAGTATTATTTTTCCCATAATATGTTTATTGATTTCTGAAACATTTTCACTTGAATTTAAAAATCAGGAAAATCGCTATTTCGTTTTATTCTCATGTGCAGGTTTTTCTTTGGTAATTATTTTTACAGTTAATTTTAAAAAGCATAATCTTGTGAGTTGGTATTTTGCAGCTAATATAGGAAGGAGCAGAACATATGTCCCTGTCATAAGTTCCACTTCTGTGTGCTGATGTGCTGCAAGACTGCTAAGATTCTAAAATTTTACCTGAGAAAATATTTAGACATTTATTAAAGAATTATTCTTTTTCCAATAAAACAAGAAAACTTCACTTTTATTCTATCATTTGAATGCTTATTTTAGAAAATGCCAATGCCATATGTATAATTTTTCATTAATTTCAATCATTCATCATTGGTTTTCTGATCAAAATTTAAAAAAAAAAAAAAAAAAAAAAGGGGGTCTTAAAATTTTTGAGAATCAATTTTTTATTTTCATATCAAAAGAATAATCTGAAATTTGGATGTGAGACTTATGATTTGTTTTGATCTAGGATTTTAAGATATTGTTTAAGATAATTATTTTAAATAATTATAGCCTGTTTTCTTTTAATAAATATTGTATATCTAAAACTGATTATTAAACATTTACAGTGCATAATTATTTTCTTCAGGATCACAGTCAATTTGTTTGTGGTTGAAATTTAAATGGTAGAAATTGTTTAGTACACCATTTAGTTTAACAGTGGTTGAATTTAAGCTCACACATTATTCCCCAGTTCCATGTTTTTGCATTATCAACAGGCGCGTAGCCAGGAAAATTTTTCGGGGGGAGATATGAACTTATATGTGTATAAATAGATGGAATTTCATCACTAATCCAAACATTTCGGGGGGGGGGGATATATCCCGATATCCCCCCCCTGGCTACGCCCCTGATTATCAACCTTGTTATATATGCCTGAAAATACGTGCACGTAAATTTTTCAATTTTTTGCTGGAAAATACGTCCACGTGTATTTCCTCTTTTTTGCTCTTCAGCTGTTTTCATGCCTGAGTCATAAAAAGAGCCTTTTCTTCATAACCAGTTGAGTGCATCGCATTTCATTCCATCGTAGAAAATAACCACATGCAACTGTCCGGGTCATCACTTTAGCGGTTGACTCCATCTTAACCAATACTGTTACAAGAGTAGATTAACAAATAAACAGAAGGTAGATACATCAAATTACTTTAATTAAACATTACTACAAATTATGCATGTTTTACATTACACGTTAATACGAATTATGTATGTTTTACACCAACTTTTAGCGCAGAGTACAGAGAAGCACACTTTCTCGCTAGTCGGCACCTGGTGAGAGAGAGAGAACCCGGAATGAGTTCAGCACAGCTCATCCACCGCTACCGGCAGCGTTGCCAGATCCCCAACAGTGCGCAGTTGTAAAAGCGGAAATCAGCGTTTAAAGACCCAGAAACGTGTTAAAATTGTAAATAAACAATGCTTAATTTTGAAATGTGATTTCAGTAAACTTTCAAGGTAATATTTAAACTAATTAAACTTCTGAAAAACGATTTAACTTCATAAACTTCTGAAAATGAAAGTTTCAATGGCGTTTTGTGGAAATTTATCCCTAAGGAAACGTTTGTTGAGCTACAGACTCTTAAACTGGGAGCTTACATGGCTGTAATACAGTTTAATTAAAGTTTTCAAGGTTTAATAGACACATTGAAGGTTGTAGGAGTACAACCTAGCTCATGTATCGTACAAAAGTTTTGTGAGCTCAACAAAAGCAGAATTAGCGAGTCGTTTCGTCCCTCACTACTTACCGCAAAACTTGTCAGAAAAAAGAAAAGGTTGCGCAAAAAAATAAAATGAGCTAAATTTGAGCGACAAGAGGGTGTAACTTATAAATGTGGTGAATTTTAACTTTCTGATTAAATATTTTGTTACAAAAAACAACATTTTGTACTTTAAACGCGTTTTTCTCAAAATTGATTTTTGCTCAAAATGCACGCATTTCAAAAAGGATAACATAAAAATTTATCATCAGGTATTTATGATATTTTGTGGAGTTTATCTATATAATGTTATCGAGGGCATGACAGATCATAATTTTTATTGTAATAATATTTTCTGAATTATAGCCAGTTATATAAAGAATAACAGTACATAATCGTCAGAAATTCCATAATAAATCTTCGACTACCACTAAAATTCTTATTTAATACAAAATACTTGCGATTATAGGTCATTCCTTAGATAAAAATTATGTAGTTCATTTTGGTGTTAGTTTTATTCGAATAAGTTAAGTAGTTTTTTAAATTTTTTTTTTTCAAAAATCTTAAAGAATTCATTAAATGTCGACCTATATTTCACATTTCTGAATATACTAAATTTTTGAAGTCCATTATTTATATTTATTGAAATTGAATTAAAAAAATTGTTATAATATATATTTATAGAATGTTTTTCAAAAAAGGTGCTCCGAATGTATTCAGATACCTTAAGAACACACGCGAGATTTCAGACGTTAGGAAGTTTATCGCGGCAAGATACATGTGGCAAATGGCCTCTCCCATTATTGGCCTCCCATATGGCCCTCCCCTGCTTAAGCGGCGCCTGTAAGTCCGTCGCTAGAGTTTATTTTTGTTGCTCTTCAATATTCGCACGAAGAGATAAAGCAGACGGCTCGGAGCACGAGGCTGACATGTACGTTTTACTCCGCTCTCTGTAAATAAAGAATTTGTATATAGTGTAATAATTCGCGTCTTTGACTTATTGAAGAACCTAAGAGGCAGAGTATGCCTTCGAAGATCTAATCTTGTCATTTGCGACAAAATTGCGGCGTCCGCGACAGGACGCGAAGAGTTCATGAAATGGAGCCTCTAAAACAAAAGCGAATTCCTCTCCAAACAGCGTTTACAAAGGCTTATAATTCTTTGAACGAGAGCCTAGGAGTGGCAGACCCCGATCTCAACAACTTAGTATATTTATTAGAGGTGTTGAATGATAAGAGTGAGCGGTTACGAGCTGTAGATACGGAGATTCTGAACGAGATTTTGAAAACAAAAGGTACTGAAGCTGAATATGAAAAGGAATTCGAAAGCTGTGAAGCGTATACAGAGAAGCTAATAAAAATTAAAGCAGCTGTCAAGCGATTAAGAAATGCGAAGCCAGTGCAGCGAACGGTTTCACTTGCAGCAGAAAATACTGTTCCTAACATCACGCACCCTGTAATGAGATCGCCCGAAATTAACCTGACTCCGTTCGACGGAGATGTTAGAAAGTGGCTGAGCTTCTGGAATACGTTTAGGAAGATTCACGAAGACCCCGTGCTGGATGAACATAGAAAGTTCGTATATTTAATACAAGCGCCTTTGCCGAAATCAAAAGCGCGCGAAATAGTGAACAGTTTCCCCACAACGGCTGATAATTACTCTAAGGTAGTAGAGCATTTGAAGAAGGGATTCGGAAGAGAAGATATGTTAATACAAGTTTATGTCCGAGATCTGTTGAATTTAGTTTTACTTAACAACAACGGAAATAAAAAGGAGTTCAGCCTGCCGAAGCTCTATGACAAAATTAAGATCCTTAGAATCTCTAGGAGTAACAGAAGATAAATACGCGTATATTTTGTTCCCGTTAATTGAATCGTGTCTGCCGCCAGATGCATTAAGAATTTGGGAAAGGGAGCGGGAGAAGTCGCAAGGTAAGAGTGATTTAAATTCTATTCTTGAATTTTTTTTTTAATGAAGTGATTGCTGAAGAAAGAATTCATCTAGCCCGTACTAGTCTTAGTGTTGATAAATATAGAAAATCCTTTAAATTAATGAGTCTGATTTTAATGTACCTACTAGTATTCTATCTATTTGTAGGTAATAATTTTAAAGATAGAGATTTATTATGTATTTTTTCTTCTGATAAATCCCATTCGTCAGAGTAGTGTGCTAAGGCTAGTGAGCTTTCTTTAGACGAAAAAAGAAAGATAATTTTGAAAAAAGGAGTCTGTCTGCCCTGCTTAAAAAGGAACCATATTTCTCGCCATTGCAGGTCAAGGGTCAAGTGTTTGATCTGTGGAAAAAAAACATTTAGCGGTGATGTGTGAAGGCATCCCTTCTCAGGGAGGGAAAGAGACCGCGATTTCAAAATCAGAGATAAAGAATAATGACCTAGTTTTGACTTCCCAAGCGCAGAATTCAGATGTTTTATTGCAAACACTTGTTTTGAAAGTGTCTAACGGGCGCCGGGAGAAATTAATTAGAGCAATCTTTGATACAAGTTCGGAAAGAATGTACTTGACCGATAATTTAATCGACTTTTTAGGATGTGACATCGAGGGCGAAGTTAAATTAACTCATAAATTGTTCGGCGGGCTAGAAACTAAAAAAAAATTACACCGAAGTGTAAAGTTCATTTGAGTAGTCTCGACAATAAATTCAGTTGTAATATTTACTGTTTGAGTAAATCAGTTATTTGCTCCGATGTAAGGAAAATACCGGAAGGGCCGTGGATCGATGAACTGAATAGAAGCGGTAAACACTTAACGGATACTGTGGACAGTACTTTAAGAGTGGAAAATGACATTAAAATGCTGATTGGTTGTGACATAGCTGGAAAATTGTTTTTAAATATTAAAAGTTTAGAAAGCAGCCCAGTCGCAATGCAGACGCGTCTGGGATGGGTTTCAATGGGTAAAATTCCGCGAAACGAAACTGAGCGTGTCGAATCTTCTTTATGTATATCTTTGCTTCTGACCGAAAAATCGGCGGAGAATTTTTAGAAATTAGATGCTATTGGTATACGATACCCAGCTGAAACCAAAACAAAGACTGAAATTCAGGAGGAAGCAATGACATTTTTTAAGAACAACCTAAATGTAGACTCGGATGGAAGGTATAAAGTCGCTTTACCCTGGGTATTGGAGACTTCTCGCTTACCCAGTAATAGAGCATTCTCTGAAAAGCGATTAGCAAATACGCGTAAAGAATTAATAGATTCGAACAAAATTGAAGTTTATCAGGAAGTTTTTGATTTGTGGTTGAAAGACGGAATTATAGAGGAGGTTGATAACGCGAAACAATCTAACGTTCACTATTTGCCGCACAGGCCAGTGTTCAAAGAGTCGAGCGAAACTACGAAGGTCAGACCGGTGTTCGATGCGTCGGCTCATGCTAAAGGATCTCTTTCATTGAATGACTGTTTAGAGAAGGGACCGAACTTAATAGAAATAATACCATCGTTAATAAATTGGTTTCGAATGTACCGTGTTGGATTAGTTTCCGATATAGAAAAAGCCTTTCCGCAAATAGGCATTAGAGAAAAGGACCGAGATAATTTACGTTTTCTGTGGAGGGGCATTTCAGGGTAGAACATTAAAATTTACAGGCACAGAAGGGTCGTTTTTGGACTTAACTGTAGCCCATTTTTGTTAGCTGCCACGCTAAATGTTCATTTGGAGAACGTTCCAGATCAGTTTTCGGCTACAGCCAAAATTTTAAGGGAATCCTTTTACGTTGATAACTGCATTAGTAGTTTTCAGAACTCTGAGGAGGTGAATAAATTTGTGTTAGAATCAAGAATGTTATTGTCATCAGCGAAATTTAATCTGAGAGGATGGCAATCAAACTGCGAAACCGAGGTCATACCCTAGTCTGAGGATGAATATACTTATGTTTTGGGTTTAAGCTGGGATTTAAGAAATGACACTCTTTCTTGCAGAATTGATTCTAGGGGGGAAGAGAAAATTGTCGCAAGTAAGCGAGCTCTTCTCTCGTGTGCTCACAAATTATTCGATCCTATAGGATTCACTTCTCCCGTGACCCTACTCCCTAAACTAATGCTCCAAGAATGCTGGAAATTTCAGTTAAATTGGGATCAGGACCTTCCTGAACATTTAGAGAAAAGATTTCTTAATTGGGAGTAGTGGCCTTTTGTCTGTTCTGAAACAATAGACGGCGAAGGCGCAGGGGGCGTGGCCAGGCGCAGCGGAGGGGCGTGGCTTATGACGTCATGGAGTTGAGTTGAGTTGTTTTTTGCTGAATGTTGAGTTGTTTTTAGCTTGATGTTGATTTGTTTTTAGCTTGATGTTGATTCTGCTAATGTTTTAGTTTCGTTTTCTAGTTTCGGATTGGGACTTAGACAAAATTTCAATTGTTTTTCCTTAAATATGGTGCGGTTTCTGCCAGTCATTGGTTAAAAAGTTTGATTTGAGGGAATGGCAACGGATGGGTTGAGTTGTTTTGAGCTGAATGTGTAGTCTGCTAGACGTTTAAGTTTCGGAATCGGACTTTGGCAATTTTTTATTGAAATATTGAAGGCGTCCCAGCAGCATATGAATCGAATATTTTTGTTTTAGATGAATGGCAAAGCATTTGAACCCGCATTAACTGTGACCGGTCGAGACAGAATTTTTAAAAAGGGTGTTGGCAACATAGACAACAATCAGTTTCCGAGTTTTACCTGGTCGGTGTAAGATGCGCGTAAGTTTCCATTAGAATTTTTTGTTTTATAATATGAAACTGTATTATATAGAGAATAATAATAATAATAATTTACTCTTTAAATATTCTAAACAATAGAACTGTATAAAAATTTCGAAGTATTTTTGAGATTCTATAAATGAAATTAATTATTTAAATATACAATGAATAAAATTAAATCTAGTGTTCTAATGCACAAAAAAGCAAGCAGCCGTCGGAGATCCCGGACTTTCAGCCGTCGGAGATACACTTTTAGCGGCCACAAGTAGTCAGACACCGTCGCTTAAAAAAAAAAATCAAGAAAGAATTAAGTCTACCGAAAAGTTAAATTTTATGTTTGCTAATCGATACAAGACCGGCGAGAACAATATGTCCGCAGATAAGAACAAAGAGAAAGAACTTAATTATGCAGCAGCAAGAGCATCTATATGGGTAGTGCGAAAACGAAATATCTTATTCCCTAGAAAAGGCTATTCATCTAAAGAGAAAAGAAAGAAAAAAAAACGTTCTAGAAAATACATATATACTCATGAAACATCCTTTATTTCATTTATGACATCATTTATTACTGAAGTTCAATGCTCTGCTACTTACAATAAAGTTAGATAAATGAAACAATCTCTATCTTTCTACATGCATTTGATTTATGAATAACTGAAATTCTCCAAAACACAAATAGAAAAGAAGAAAAGAAAAAAAAAACTATTTTAATAACATGTTTGATTGAACAAATTGTACGAACCTAATTTTAGTAAACTATTTTATTTTAAATGATATAATAATAAGTATACAGCGATGTTAAAGGAAACTATTGCCTAAACAGTAAACTATGTGAAGAAGGGAGAGGGGGAGATTTTAGCACGAAATGATTAACTGCCCTTCCCCCCAGCTTTATGGATAAACATGTTTGCACTGCACGGGGCACTTAATCTAAGGAAGTCCATTGACAAGGAATCCAGTGATGTTTCAAGTCTTTGCTGTAGTATGCTTACCGCGATTACTGATAGCACCCCAGAGACATTAGTTTCAAAAGATTTGCAGAGTGGTGAGTATGTTTAAATATTTGCGAACAGGTGTTTATTTTCTCGAAGATTGGCAATTCCAGTAAGAACATAAAGGATTTGTCATGTTTTCCAAACACGTTTGTGAAGGAAAAGTTAGTCGTTAGAAGTGAAATCGAATGTGATTATTGCTACGCGAAACATTTTCTTTTACTTATTTTTGCTTGAGCGTTTGTGAGCCCTGATCTAGTTTTTCGAGAGCGTATACCTAGCAATAGAAGTTTCATAATTATGAATAATCTACGAGAGGAGATATCGAATTTTTAAAATAATTTAGGAGAACGGATGGACGTATATCCCGCAGATGTATTTGAAAGTCCTCATACAGTGTCTCAGGAATCTATTCACTCCACGGCAGATTCCTTAAATATGCAAAATCTGAGCGAGAATGCTTTACAGTTTTTGGATGAATTGGAAGAGCCTTTGCAGTTCAATAACTATACTGCTAATCAGCTATTCAACCCGGATGTGAGCCTGCCTACGCCTCCCTCGATGTCTTTTCCGGCCCAAGCTCTTTGTGGATCAGCTTGCGATAATGCCCATGAAAGCCCTGCTGACTTTAGTTCCTTTCCTGCAGTTTCTCAGGAATCTATTCAATTCACGGCAGATTCCTTAAATATGCAAAATCTGAGCGACAATGCTTTGCAGTTTTTGGTTGAATTGGAAGAGCCTATGCAGTTTAATAACTATACTGCTCATCAGCTATTCAAATCGGATGTGAACCTGCCCACGCCTCCCTCGATGTCTTTTCTTGACCGATTTTGTTTCAACCCTGCCTCTCCGACAGCTAATTTCTCACCACCGGGATCTTCAAACATGCAAGGAAGCGGTGAAAAAATCGTAATTTGGAATAAGAAAAAATGTGTTGAATGCGGTAAATCGTTTTCAAGAGCATCAGATGTTAAGCGGCATATGAACTCTGTTCATAGAAAAATCACATTTAAAAGCCCGAATTGCGGTGTTTCAGTTACAAGACGGGATAATCTAACTAACCATATCAAATCCAGTTGCGCGAAATTACGTAAAACTGAATTTCCTCCCTTTCACCCCAGCCCCAAACGTCTTAGATCAGAAAATGAAAACGTCGTTTCGGAACCCAGCCTCCAGCACCCGACATTGGAAAATAGACCTGACGGAAGCGAATCTGGTTTAGAAAATGGACATGACGCAAGTGAATCTGCATTCGAAAACAGAGTTCAGAATCACAAACTCCAAAACGATGACGGGTACTTAGAAATTACAGAATTTTTGAAGAGCAAAAGTGAAGGTGTGAAGAGAATCATTTCTCAAAGCGGAGAAATTAAGGTAAATTTTAAATTATTTTGTAAATATGCTAAGTATTTAGAAAATGGAACGGTAATCTCAGAATTGAAGTCCTTTAAGACTAAAAACGAAATAGTTCTGGGCAGTAGCGATGTCGATTCTCTCTATCAGAAAGCCACCGAAAAACTGATGTCGGAAAGTTCAGAATTTAGCGAAAAAGATTCCGGGTGGGTACTGGAAGAAATTCTATATTTACAAATACGCGTAAACAAATTTAACCCAATGCGCAGGTCGACATATATTGAGCTTCCAGAAATAATAGAAAACAAATAAAGCAATTATTAATGTGCAGAATAAGGATGATAAATGCTTCAAATGGGCAGTGCTATCAGCTTTGCATCCGGTAGAGAAGAATGCGCACCGAGTGACGAATTACGAGCCATTTTCAGAGTCGTTAAACTTTAATGGGATACCGTTTCCAGTATCCCTCAAAGATATCTCGAAATTTGAAAAGCAAAACGATATATCTATAAATATGTACGGAGTTCAAGAAAATTCTTTGAAAATTTTCCCGTTACACATTTCACGCGAAGAAAAAGAACGGCATGTGGATTTGTTGCTCCTAAAGAATACAGAGAATGTTTTCCATTTTTGTTGGATAAAAAACTTCTCCAGATTAGTAAGTTCACAATTCTCCAAGCATACCGGTCGTGTTGTTGTTTGCCGTTGTTGTTTGACAATGTTTAATAACGAAGAGAAATTAATGAATCATAAAATACTGTGCTCCGAAAAAGAAGCTGTACGTGCAGAAATGCACTGCACTATGGCAGAAAGCCATAGGCTCGTGAAGCTGATAAGCTTCAGCAAAAGACTGGTTAGTGGTAGGAGAACAAGAAGAAATTGGTTTTGTGCAGCTTTCAAACTCGGCGTACACCACAAAAGGCACTTTATACGAATTTTGAATATTTTTGAAGTACAACCATTTTTCTTTCTCCAGCGGCATTTCTGCACGTACAGCTTCTTTTTCGGAGCACAGTATTTTATGATTCATTAATTTCTCTTCGTTATTAAACATTGTCAAACAACAACGGCAAACAACAACACGACCGGTATGCTTGGAGAATTGTGAACTTACTAATCTGGAGAAGTTTTTTATCCAACAATAATGGAAAACATTCTCTGTATTCTTTAGGAGCAACAAATCCACATGCCGTTCTTTTTCTTCGCGTGAAATGTGTAACGGGAAAATTTTCAAAGAATTTTCTTGAACTCCGTACATATTTATAGATATATCGTTTTGCTTTTCAAATTTCGAGATATCTTTGAGGGCTACTGGAAACGGTATCCCATTAAAGTTTAACGACTCTGAAAATGGCTCGTAATTCGTCACTCGGTGCGCATTCTTCTCTACCGGATGCAATGCTGATAGCACTGCCCATTTGAAGCATTTATCATCCTTATTCTGCACATTAATAATTGCTTTATTTGTTTTCTATTATTTCTGGAAGCTCAATATATGTCGACCTGCGCATTGGGTTAAATTTGTTTACGCGTATTTGTAAATATAGAATTTCTTCCAGTACCCACCCGGAATCTTTTTCGCTAAATTCTGAACTTTCCGACATCAGTTTTTCGGTGGCTTTCTGATAGAGAGAATCGACATCGCTACTGCTCAGAACTATTTCGTTTTTAGTCTTAAAGGACTTCAATTCTGAGGTTACCGTTCCATTTTCTAAATACTTAGCATATTTTCAAAATAATTTAAAATTTACCTTAATTTCTCCGCTTTGAGAAATGATTCTCTTCAGACCTTCACTTTTGCTCTTCAAAAATTCTTAATTTCTAAGTACCCGTCATCGTTTTGGAGTTTGTGATTCTGAACTCTGTTTTCGAATGCAGATTCACTTGCGTCATGTCCATTTTCTAAACCAGATTCGCTTCCGTCAGGTCTATTTTCCAATGTCGGGTGCTGGAGGCTGGGTTCCGAAACGACGTTTTCATTTTCTGATCTTAGACGTTTGGGGCTGGGGTGAAAGGGAGGAAATTCAGTTTCACGTAATTTCGCGCAACTGGATTTGATATGGTTAGTTAGATTATCCCGTCTTGTAAATGAAACACCGCAATTCGGGCAGTTAAATGTGATTTTTCTATGAACAGAGTTCATATGCCGCTTAACATCTGATGCTCTTGAAAACGATTTACCGCATTCAACACATTTTTTCTTATTCCAAATTACGATTTTTTCACCGCTTCCTTGCATGTTTGAAGATCCCGGTGGTGAGAAATTAGCGGTCGGAGAGGCAGGGTTGAAACAAAATCGGTCAGGAAAAGACATCGAGGGAGGCGTGGGCAGGTTCACATCCGGGTTGAGTAGCTGATGAGCAGTATAGTTATTAAACTGCATAGGCTCTTCCAATTCAACCAAAAACTGCAAAGCATTGTCGCTCAGATTTTGCATATTTAAGGAATCTGCCGTGGATTGAATAGATTCCTGAGAAACTGCAGGAAAGGGCCTTAAGTCTGCAGGACTTTCATGGGCATTATCGCAAGCTGATCCAGAAAGAGCTTGGGCCGGAAAAGACATCGAGGGAGGCGTAGGCAGGCTCACATCCGGGTTGAATAGCTGATTAGCAGTATAGTTATTAAACTGCAAAGGCTCTTCCAATTCATCCAAAAACTGTAAAGCATTCTCGCTCAGATTTTGCATATTTAAGGAATCTGCCGTGGAGTGAATAGATCCCTGAGACACTGTATGAGGACTTTCAAATACATCTGCGGGATATACGTCCATCCGTTCTCCTAAATTATTTAAAAAATTCGATATCTCCTCTCGTAGATTATTCATAATTATGCAACTTCTATTGCGAGATATACGCTCTCGAAAAACTAGATCAGGGCTCACAAACGCTCAAGCAAAAATAAGTAAAAGAAAATGTTTCGCGTAGCAATAATCACATTCGATTTCACTTCTAACGACTAACTTTTCCTTCACAAACGTGTTTGGAAAACATGACAAATCCTTTATGTTCTTACTGGAATTGCCAATCTTCGAGAAAATAAACACCTGTTCGCAAATATTTAAACATACTCACCACTCTGCAAATCTTTTGAAACCATTGTCTCTGGGGTGCTATCAGTAATCGCGGTAAGCATACTACGGCAAAGACTTGAAACATCACTGGATTCCTTGTCAATGGATTTCCTTAGATAAAGTGTCCCGTGCAGTGCAAACATGTTTATCTGTAAAGGTGGGGGGAAGGGCAGTTAATCCTTTCGTGCTAAAATCTCCCCCTCTCCCTTCTTCACATAGTTTACTGTTTAGGCAATAGTTTCCTTTAACATCGCTGTATACTTATTATTACACTAGCTGTGTGCCCGTTCTTCGCACGGTAGGAAACGAAAAATTTCCTCACATGTGTCATTCGAATTAATTCCAGTGATATGGAATCTAGAAAAAGCAAAATTATTTCACTCTTGACTTAAAATTTGCGTCATATATGTAATAACCTGAGATCATTGCTATATAATGACACACACACAAAAAAAAAAAACTATGTCAGCGTCATTCGGTATCAAAAACGTGAAAATGGACCGTTTGCAGTGAACTTCTCACTTTCAAAATGTCTTATTTCCTCAGACATGCTGTCTTTTAGGTTCACGTTTTAGCGTTAAATACCTCAGACACTACATGAAATGGACATTTTTTTTAATTTTAGAAATACGTCACCCTCTCTTGGAACCCTTTACAAAAAGAAAAGAAATAAGAAATAAGACTGCGCTATTTATAAAGGCTTTAAAATTGTTTTTCTAGATTATGCAGTTTAATTTTTCTTCTCACAAATAAATCCAGTATTTATAAAAGGAAATCGAGCCAAGCAAAGAAATCGTCTGCTCGCGGACCCGTTTTTATTTATTTTTTTCAACTGGCAATTTTAATCATTGTTACTGTATCCATGACAACCAAACCGCAAGATATCAAACCGAAACTCATAAGCAGGTACTACTGAAATGAAAATCCTTCTTTACTTAAAAATTCGTAAAAATTCTCCTAATTTATATTTTCCCCCCGTTCTTCTTTTAAAAGTGGGCGAATTGTGTGCTCCGTCTTTTGCCCAAATATAAAAAAGTTATGACAGATAGAATTCAAGATGCAGCAGTTTTAAAAATATTTTTCGAAAGTCAGCGTCAAATTTAATTTTATTTGAAAAATTCGCAAAAATCTGCAAATTATGTTACACAGTCCGAACAAACAGTTTTTAAAAGAAAATTTTCTCCTCTATGCGATGATGTAAATATCGTTTTCTTGCGAGCGCAATTACCGGCGTTATTATGTATTACGCAAGAAAAATCGCTAAAAATCGGACAAAACATAAAATAAAACATTTTCTAATTCGAATTTCGAAAAAATCGCTTCGAGGTGTGTCGTGACCCGTCTTGGAGAATTTCTGTACAAAATTTGGTAGGTCTACGATCACCCGTTTCGGAGCTACGCGAGACACAGACAGACTGACAAACGGACAGTTTACACTCTGTTTTATTTATATAGATCATTTAAAATAAAATAGTTTACTAAAATTAGGTGCGTACAATTTTTTCAATCAAACATGTTATTAAAATAGTTTTTTTCTTTTCTTCTTTTCCATTTGTGTTTTGGAGAATTTCAGTTATTCATAAATCAAATGCATGTAGAAAGATAGAGATTGCTTCATTTATCTAACTTTATTGTAAGTAGCAGAGCATTGAACTTCAGTAATAAATGATGTCATAAATGAAATAAAGGATGTTTCATGAGTATATATGTATTTTCTAGAACGTTTTTTTTCTTTCTTTTCTCTTTAGATGAATAGCCTTTTCTAGGGAATAAGATATTTCGTTTTCGCACTACCCATATAGATGCTCTTGCTGCTGCATAATTAAGTTCTTTCTCTTTGTTCTTATCCGCGGACATATTGTTCTCGCCGGTCTTGTATCGATTAGCAAACATAAAATTTAACTTTTCGGTAGACTTAATTCTTTCTTGATTTTTTTTTTTTAAGCGACGGTTTCTGACTACTTGTGGCTGCTAAAAGTGTATCTCCGACGGCTGAAAGTCCGGGATCTCCGACGGCTGCTAGCTTTTTTGTGGATTAGAACACTAGATTTAATTTTATTCATTGTATATTTAAATAATTAATTTCATTTATAGAATCTCAAAAATACTTCGAAATTTTTATACAGTTCTATAGTTTAGAATATTTAAAGAGTAAATTATTATTATTATTATTCTCTATATAATACAGTTTCATATTATAAAACAAAAAATTCTAATGGAAACTTACGCGCATCTTACACCGACCAGGTAAAACTCGGAAACTGATTGTTGTCTATGTTGCCAACACCCTTTTTAAAAATTCTATCTCGACCGGTCACAGTTAATGCGGGTTCAAATGCGTTGCCATTCATCTAAAACAAAAATATTCGATTCATATGCTGCTGGTACGCCTTCAATATTTCAATAAAAAATTGCCAAAGTCCGATTCCGAAACTTAAACGTCTAGCAGACTACACATTCAGCTCAAAACAACTCAACCCATCCGTAACCATTCCTTGAAAAACAAACTTTTTAACCAATGACTGGCAGGAACCGCACCACATTTAAGGAAAAAAAGTCCCAATCCGAAACTAGAAAACGAAACTAAAACATTAGCAGAATCAACATCAAGCTAAAAACAACTCAACATTCAGCAAAAAACAACTCAACTCAACTCCATGACGTCATAAGCCATGCCCCCTCCGCTGCGCCTGGCCACGCCCCCTGCGCCTTCGCCGTCTATTGTTCCAGAACAGACAAAAGGCCACTACTATTGGGTAAATGAAATGAATCAAATAAATAATGTCAAAATACCCAGATGGATAATTATTGGAAAGTCTGAAGATGAAGATATGAGCCTTCGTGTGTTTTGCGATTCCAGTTCCTGCGCGTACGCTATTTTCGTTTTCTTGAGAGTACAGACAAGTCTCAGTAAACTTTATTGCATCACGAACAAGAGTAGCCCCGCTCAAGAATATAACTTTCCCGCGTTTAGAGCTAGCTCCTCGCGTGTTGCATAGGTGCAAGATTAGGAAGCTCTATCGCTGCTGATCTTAAAATCGCACTAAACACATTTTACTGGAGCAATTCTATGACTGCTTTGAGCTGGATACAGCGAACTACCAGGTGGGGTACATTTGTCTATAATCGTGTCCAAGAAATCAGAACCTTGACGAATGTGGAGAATTGGAGACACATTCCGTCTGAACTGAATGCTGCTGACCTCCCCTCCAGAGGTTGTTCCGTAGAACAATTTCTGCAGTCCAAATGGTGGGAGGGTCCCACATTTCTGATTGAGCCTGAACAGTCATGGCCTCGAAGTGTAGTGTCACTTGATGAAGCTCTAATTAACGAAGAAAAACGCAAAACTGCCTTCGAGAGCCATAACCAGCTGTCGGAACCTGTCGGCTGGTTCTACCGATTCTTTTCCTCGTACCAGAAGAATATGCGTCATATGGCGCGGATCAAAACAGAAAACTGTGAACTGTTACGACCTGTGCAAAAACTTTAGAATCTGGAAGTAGAAAATGACAATTTTCCTAAACCAGTTTGTGTGTGTGCACGAGAAGTGGAAGGCAAATTATTGTGCCCAAAAGACTGGCATATGAATGACATTTATTGTTTTATATTTCATTTTCCATTTATTCGAGACTGTATTTTAAATTATATTATGTGATTTTATTAAATTTAGGTGAGCTCATCAGTTTTAGATTATGTAAGTATATATTGATTTTGAAAATTGGAAATTTGTTTGATGTACTACTAATCAGGTAATTATAACTTTTTGTATAATGTGTATTTTAGAACGAGGTGAATTTACCTGTTGTAAATTCAGGTGGGAGGATGTGACGAATGGCCTCTCCCATTATTGGCCTCCCATATGGCCCTCCCCTGCTTAAGCGGCGCCTGTAGGTCCGTCGCTAGAGTTTATTATTTGTTGTTGCTCTTCAATATTCGCACGAAGAGATGAAGCAGACGGCTCGGAGACACGAGGCTGACATGTACGTTTTACTCCACTCTCTGTAAATAAAGAATTTGTATATAGTGTAATTCTTCGCGTCTTTGACTTATTGAAGAACCTAAGAGGCAGGGTATGCCTTCGAAGATCTAGTCTTGTCATTTACGACAATACAGGTATTTTTCCCATCACTCTTGAACTGAAAAAACGAAGTATTTCTTATTTATAGATTTTAGTTATGAGAATCGCATCAAGCATTCATATAAAGTGTTAAATTGATATATATTTTAATATAGTTAGTTTTTATTTTAAACTGTATGATGGTGAAAAACTTTCAAAAATTGTTATGTAAAAATAAGGAAAACAGTTCTAGTTTAACGAATATGGGTGCATTCGTAAACGACAAACTCGTTGCACGAGTTTTCGTAAGAAAACTGGAATGCGTGTGTTTAGTGCTTTCAGTTTCTTTTGCCTTTATGAACAACTTCAGTTTATTTAATTTCGTCACCTAGGAGACGCGTTTGTTTACAATTCGCGTCTGGTGTTATTTTTGCTGAGGAGAGTTTTTAGTACATATGCAATATAAAATGAACAGGATTTTTACTGGAAAGAGTGACCATAATTGAAGTGCACAGATCAAAATTTAGAAATTTCAACTTCATGTTTTTAAAAGTATTTAGCAAGAGAAGTTCAAATTTCACTAATAACGGTTTAAATCCACTTCAATCACTACACTAAAATATGCATTTTCGAATTTACAAAAATGAAAAATTCAAGAAAATGATTACCTTTGTAAAATTATGTACCTTCGTTGCAGTTTCTAACGAATGCATGAATAACCGCCTCGAAAAATAATATTTACAACACTTCAGCAAGTGTAAAATACTTTTCATAACAACATACTTTTCCATAATAACGGACGCCATTTCAAAATAAAAACAACGAGCAGCAAGTGTATCTTCTCAACAACTGGATGAACCTCCTCCGTGCTCAGTTCACTTAGTTTGAAATTAACTGCACTCAGTTTTGTATACGAACGCTCTAGTTTATAAACTGAATGTACTCAGTTTCCTTTACGAATACCTTAGATAGAAACTCATTTGGCGTTTACGAATGCGGTCTATGCTTCGGAACCAGAGAGTTAGAGACCTTGAGAGAAACGTCCATACAACGAAATGGCATTTTTAACCTTCGGAAAAAGATAAACATGGTAGTGGCGCCCCCCGTGTGGTTATCAGGTGTTTATCATACGGTGCATACGCGTTTGTGATAAAAATACATCTTTTACAAAAATTAGAATCATCTTGTTTCATAAAATGTTTTTCGAAACAACCAAACAATGTTGAGCTTTTTCACCTACGTCATTATTATTACGTCATACCTTAGCAACACTTAGCAACCAGCTTTTTTTGGTCAAACATTTGTTCTTGTAATAACGGTGATTGGCCGAAAAAGTAGCTTTGTACGTCTGAATATCCGAGTCGACCAAAAAAATAATTCAGTGACCTTTCACTGACGTCACGCGAAAGTACTCTAGAGTGGAGCCGATTTAACGTAGCGCCCCTTATTTTCATACATGAAGGATGTCACTTTTCAAGCTGAGTGCCATCCAACGACTCTCTCCAGGTCTCTACCTCCCTGTTCGGAACAATCGAGACGACAGCCTCCTGGCTAAGGGTCCCAATCAACCAACCTCGCAAATGAAATCCAGCGAATATTTAACTAAAGAGTAAGTCAAAAGACACAATTCTAAAAAAAGATGAATTATAACTCAATCATTATCTGACCTCGCTAAATTATTTTGCTTTTTCTAATTATTTAATGACATACAAATGGACACCTTTTTTATCTAACATTTCTGTGTTAGACAGCCATTTTAGTATTTGGTTGGACTCTTCACCCTGAATCCCAACATCGATTCAATGTACACCCTCCAAAAAAAGCATTCGAGCAAGAGATTCATATCCTATTTTAGATTTGCGAATAATAATTCAGTTTTTGAAAAGCGCACAACTTGACAAAACTACGGAAAGTCATATTTATATATAGCCTAAATCATATTCTATGATAAATAATTTTTAATATAAGAAACCAACGTAGGAAATTTATCTCTTACTCGAATACATTTTTTGGAAGGTGTACTTGCTGATAGGGTGTGTACTATAGGATAATGAGCTGATGTTGTTCATCAGCGAAAACAAAACATTTTTATGAGAGAGAAATAGCTTCAAATATGTCTGTATCAGTGGCGTATCCAGAAATTTTTCATGGTGGAGGGTTAGGACTACTGAAAATCACATATATGTATACGTGTGTGTGATAAGGGAGTGAAGAATATACACCCTCCAAAAAAAATATTCGAGCAAGAGAGAAATTTCCTACGTTGGTTTCGTGTATTAAAAATTCTTTATCATAGAATATGAATTAGGCTATGTATAAATATGAATTTCCATATTTCTTTCAAGTTGTGCATTTTTCAAAAACTCAATTATTATTCGCAAATCTGAAATAGAAAATTTCTCTCTTGCTCGAATACTTTTTTTGGAAGGTGTACATTTTGTAAGGCAAAAAATTCCTCATGGGGGGGTTGTGACCCCCTATCCCCCCTTGGCTACCAACTGGTACTTCATCTTCCGCAAAATAAAATAATTCCTCTGACGTACGTATTCAAATAAAAAAACTATTTCAATACTAAAAAGGAGTGCCAAAAATACTGTGTACTTACAGAATAAAAAATGCATACTTCATAATTATCAAATTGAAAAGTGCCAAGAAACGTTCTCAACAAAATTCATTAACAAATTATAATAATTATGTGAGTACTGCATTTAAACGTGTTATTTTTAAAAAAGTAGAAAATATAGTTTCATTTTTTTTTCTCTTTAATAATTCCTGACTATATAATCTAAGGCAAATGGGTGTGTATATTGGAGAGGGGTGTGGAACAGTGAACCATATTTGCTAGCATTTAGTAGTATATTAAATATGCTGGGATTATTGTGCAGATGTGTAGAGGTAAAATAATTAAGGGCTACGATATTTAACCCTTCTGTTTAATGCGAGTACCTGCTTTGCACAAATTGCCTGACTCATAAACGGAAATTTAGTCTCATGTAGCTTCGGATAATAATAAAACGCAACAGCAGTGTGGATAATGAACACTTTGTTGAGAGAGTTTCTAGTAGAGGACTTTACAATGCTTTTCATTTTGAAAGCAGCATTGCGAAACACGGAGAGAGCTCACATATTTCATTACCTGAATAAGAAGTATTTTGTAGCTTAATAAGAAGTCATCAGTGAAACATGGTAACACTCACAGCTGCCGCATACATTTGCAGTGCAAAACAATTACAAAATCGGATTAGCTGAGTCGATGCTTTATTTTCAGCGTTCCATTAAATGGCACAGAACAGCGTTCCTGTGGATTTTGGCTGAATGGCTGTTCCTTTCTAATAGCAGCTTTGTTTGTTAATTTGCCGTACATGGATAAGGAAGACGAAAGAGAATTGCTATTTAAAAACAAATAAGCATTGCACACAGCCGTATTAAAAAAGTAATAAAACTAATAATGTTAAATTAATTTGCATAAAATTTTATTCTTAAAATAGAGAGAGTATTTCTAACATGATTATTTTGAAACGATTCCAAGTACAATCACTTCACAAAATGAAGTGGTATTCTCTCAATATGAATTCAAATAATTTTAATGCTATAATATGGAAATATACTTTAATGGAAGACCATTAAAGCTATTTTTCAGTTTAATTAGTTTTTAACACGCGTTTATTAGTTTCACCTGTATGCTTGTTTGTTTGTTTATTTGTTTGTAACCGACTCCTTTGAACACGATTTTGACCCACTTTAAAAGGTCAGATTTAATTTAAACTTTGTAGACTTATCAAGGACCAATGACAATGAAATAATTTGATAAGTTTATCCCATTATCCTGATTAGGATCTTCAGGATTAGTAATTTTCTTAGAGATCCTTTGCGTGAAAGCAGGAGAGATGAAGCAAGCGCGCGGTCTACGCATGCGTACCATTTCGGTCTCGGCTCAGCACAATGGAGTAGAACCTCTCTCGCTATAGGAAACTGTATTCAATGGTGTGCTTGGGTAGTTACGTTTTTGAAATCCAGATGGCAAATCTAAAAATTTTACCTCAATATTGTTACATGGATGTTTGTATTTGTTGTAGTCATTATGAAACTTGTTTGTTGATTAGAGACCTATTTTTTCTTTTTAATGAGGAAGGTAGCATTTAACTGCAGGATAATTAATACTTTGGTGCACAGCAGGGGCGTAGCCAGAGGGTGGGCTGAGGGGCTGCTGTACTCCTCGAAATGGGACACTTTACTTAGCTTACAATTGAACTTTAGCTTTAAATTTGATACCCAGCCCACCACGAAATGAAATCCTGGCTAAGCCGCTGGTGCACAGTGAAAATAAATTATCTCACAGTTTGTACTTTCCAACTTAGTGTTCCTTGGTGTCTTATGAGAGATATTGAAAATTAAAAATAAATTTTAAATACAGTTTTATAAAAGTAAGAAAACACGCTTTTATAGCAAATCGAACTAAAAAGGGAAAAATAAAAATATAGTTTAAAAAACCTAAAAAACACGCTTTATTGATAAATTGAATTAACTAAAAAGTGAAAAATAATTCTCAATATAGAAATAAATTAATGAAAGAAAAATAGTATTATTGTGAAAAAAACGTGGGCTCCATGTATCAGTTCTTGAGAATATTTGATCGGTACGATTTGAAGAAAAATGATTAAAAAAATATAGCACAAAGCGCCCCACACTTTTTTCACAATACTACTATTTTTCGTACATTAATTTATTTCTGTATTAATAATTATTTTTCAATTTTTAGTTAGTTCAATTTATCACTAAAGCGTGTTTTTTCCTTTTTTTGAACTATATTTTTTAATTTATGCTTACCGCAGTGCTAGTTTTATAACTCACATGTTCAACATAAAAAAAGAAACTCGTTTTGAACCGTGTAAGTTTTTTTTTTGAAAGTCTCTTCTCTCTCTCTCTCTCTCTCTCTCTCTCTCTTTTACTGCACATTACTTTAAAAAATGCAAGCATATCTTTAAATTAGCAAAAAAGGGACAAGCAGTCAAGTTGTATACTTCTTAGTTGTATAAACATAGTGATTCTTTTTATTTTCTGTTTTGGGCAAAATGTACACCAATTTAGTAATATTTCTGCTTTTGGCAAAATTCGCCCAGTCTGGAAAGACTCGGTAACTCAAAACTCAGTAAGTTCGGATGCTTCTAGATTAATTACAGGATTCACTATAACGGACGAAAATTACAAACATGCTTGCGATACGCTTTTGAATCGATTCGATAACAATAGGGAATTGGCGTTTTCTCAGTGTAGAAAGATTCTCAGTTTAAGGAGTGTTTAAGCGACTTTTGAAACCATCAGAGTTGTGATAGATGTTTGTAGTTTTTAGAAATTTTAAAACCTTAGGATTAGAACAAAATCAACTAGTTGAAATACTGAGAGTATATATGTTACAAAACAAATTAGAAGATTCTATTAAAGTTAAATGGGAGTTAACTCTAGAATATAAGAACTTTCCTTCGTTAGATAATTTTCTTTCATTTTTGGAAAAACAAGCCCGAAGTCTACAGGGTGTGAGGAATGTTCAATGTAATGAGAAATTAGTTAAATTACCACATAAACCATATGTTCTAAAGACTTGTGAACCCAGTTAAAGATTCTTGTAAACTTTGCCTTGCTTCTCATTCATTACACAATTGTGAAAAATTGTTCAAAATGAGCGTAGACGATCGACGATGTTTTGTGAAGGAAAATAAACTGTGCTATAACTGTCTACGTGGTAGTCATAACGTATCTTCCTGCAAATTCACTGCAGTATGTCGCGTATGTAGAAAGAGGCATCACACCTCCTTGCACACTTTTAGGTCAACTTCGAGAGACACCCCTCCTGATGAATCCACTCAAGTGGCCCATCTCAAGTCGGCCCACAGGCCAAAGTACAGCTCAGCCACCTGCCATGTCTCAAGAACAACAGTTTTTTTTTACTGGTCATATGCACAATTCAAATTCAATTTTGCTTTCTACAGCAATTGTCAACGTTAAAAACTACTAGGGACAATTCGTTGAATGCCGAGTCTTAATTGACGGGGGTTCCCAAGCATCTTTAATCACGGAGTCTTGCTGTAAAAATCTTGGTCTACCACTTTATGAATCAGAGAGTACAATTTTAGGGCTACAAAACAAGATTGCTGCTTTAGCTACTAAAAGAGTCGAACTTAATTTTACTCCCCATTTCAGTCAAGAAACATTCTCAATAAATGCACTCATTGTAAATAAACTTACCTGCGATTTGCCGAACTTTCAAATCTCAAGTTTGAATTGGCCTCACCTTTCGGGACTTCAGTTAGCTGATCCTTTCATTTATATCAGTCGTCCGGTGGACATTATTCTGGGAGCTGATTTTTTTTTTGAGTTAATTCAATATGGTAAAATTTCTGTTAATCGGAATCAACTTTCAGCTCTAAATTCCAAATTGGGTTGGCTGCTTTCAGGGCAAATTTGTGCAGGTGCTCCGAGTGCAAAGAATGTCATGAATCTAGTTAGTTTTCATACTCTTGTAGACTTAGATAACAGAATAACAAAGTTTTGGGAAGTCGAATCAGTTCCAGAAGTTAACTGTCTTTCAGTTGAAGACCAGGAATGTGAAAAATTCTACCAAGAGCACACGACAAGAAATTGTGATGGTAGTGTGAATTGTATGTTGTCAAGCTACCCTTTAAGAAGGAAGGTGTTTTAGGAGACTCAAAAATTCAAGCTAAGAGAAGATTCTTTTCCTTAGAGAAACGCCTTCAGGATAATCAAGGGCTCAAAAATCAATATGTAAAATTTATGCAAGCGTATGAAGAGTTGGGTCATATGAGAATTGTTTCAAATCCAGTAGCACAACTTCCATCCCAATGTTATTATATGCTACATTTTGGAGTTATTAGAGAGCAGTCTGAGACTACAAAGTTGAAAGTAGTATTCGACGCATCCGCGAGGACTACATCAGGGATTTCGTTAAATAATATTCTTCACACAGGCCCTAAGCTTCAAAAGGATCTGTTTAACATTCTTCTAAAATTCAGATTTCACAGTATTGCCCTGACAAGTGATATAGAAAAGATGTTTAGGCAGATTCTGGTTGATGAAAAAGACGTGGATTACCAACGAATATTTTGGAGAGACAGCCCCGAGCAACCACTGCAAGAATTCCAACTTCTGACCGTGTCTTATGGAATTGCTTGTGCTCCATACTTATCGATTCGCACAATCCAGCAACTTGCTGGAGATGAATTCGAAAATTTTCCGGAAGCATCCAAATTTTTTCTAAAAGATTTCTACGTCGACGATCTTTTAACTGCAACAAATACAAAGGAAGAAGCCGAAAAATTAGTTACTCAAGTGATTGAACTCATGAAGAAAGGAGGTTTTCCAATTCGAAAATGGGATTCAAACAGATCATCAGTATTAGAATCTTTACCACCAGAAAGGAGAAGTCCGTCAGGATCTCTACAAATCGGAGAAGATCAAGCAATTAAAATCTTAGGAATCATCTGGGATGCTAAAGAAGGTACAGCAGCGGAAAAAAAAGTCCCACTTGCTCTTTATTTCGCCGTAGTTCGTCGTACGGTAAAGTTATATATACCATTCGTTTTCAAATAACGCGTACTTTAATTTACTATTAATTTAATTTGCATATGGGGCCGTGTTCATATTTAATTCTGCATCAACTTCGTTTTTCTCAATGGCAACCCCATATTTTGACTTTATTAAACGAAAGAAAACCTTCAAATTACCCTAAATATAAATTTTCACCAATTTTGTACGATAATTTCCGGATATATTGCGAATTGATTTTTGCGCGCTTTTGAGGGACTTTCTGCAAATTTAAAAACGCTATTTGTAGGTTCCGAACTTTTCGCCTTTCATTAATTTCGCTCGCGAGAGTTAAAAGAAATTAATATTATTTTCAAGGAAAATATTGTTTCCATCTCTCTTTCAAGTTTCTTCTTCTTTTAACTGCAACAAATACAAAGGAAGAAGCCGAAAAATTAGTTACTCAAGTGATTGAACTCATGAAGAAAGGAGGTTTTCCAATTCGAAAATGGGATTCAAACAGATCATCAGTATTAGAATCTTTACCACCAGAAAGGAGAAGTCCGTCAGGATCTCTACAAATCGGAGAAGATCAAGCAATTAAAATCTTAGGAATCATCTGGGATGCTAAAGAAGGTACAGCAGCGGAAAAAAAGTCCCACTTGCTCTTTATTTCGCCGTAGTTCGTCGTACGGTAAAGTTATATATACCATTCGTTTTCAAATAACGCGTACTTTAATTTACTATTAATTTAATTTGCATATGGGGCCGTCTTCATATTTAATTCTGCATCAACTTCGTTTTTCTCAATGGCAACCCCATATTTTGACTTTATTAAACGAAAGAAAACCTTCAAATTACCCTAAATATAAATTTTCACCAATTTTCTACGATAATTTCCGGAGATATTGCGAATGGATTTTTGCGTGCTTTTGAGGGACTTTCTGCAAATTGAAAAACGCTATTTGTAGGTTCCGAACTTTTCGCCTTTCATTAATTTCGCTCGCGAGAGTTAAAAGAAATTAATATTATTTTCAAGGAAAATATTGTTTCCATCTCTCTTTCAAGTTTCTTCTTCTCATCAAGTTTTTTGTACTGAGAATATCAAGAGTAGAATAGAATATTTAGTCTGTGGTTCAAATGACCCGTGAGTTCATAACTTTCTTGGTTCGTACACATGAGTTAAGGGAAAAGTGCAAAATGACTGCTAAGGATTTTGAAAATTTTTGTAATTTTTAAATTGTTATTCAGTGTTTCCCTTGATGTTTCTCTTAGACAGCTGAAATGTTGGCAGGAGTTAGAGGCTGCTTTCTGCTCTTCTGACTACAAGCTTGAATATTACTCAGCTATGGTCGAACTTAAAGAATGCTATCCTCATAGAAAATTTATTTGTTTGAATTTCATGTAAAAAACGCAATTACTTTTTTGCCGACCCAATATTATCACTGTGTTTGTTATTTCACTTTCTTCATTTAATACTCTCGTCTGCCAGGGGCGTTGCCGGGGCGGGGATATCGGGATATATCCCCCCTCCTAAATTTTTGGATTAGTGATGAAATTCCGTCTATTTATACACATATAAGTTCATATGCCCCCCCGAAAAATTTTCCAGGCGCATATCCCCCATCCCCGAAAAATTTTCCTGGCTGCGCACCTGGTCTGCAATGTGCAATATTCTTAAGACTTTTGGCGGTATTTTAATTTATAGTTAGATGAAAATTTAGACAGAAAAACGTGATTTCGAATGTTTGATAAAGTATGAGGAAGTCCAAAGATCTAATGTTTCCGATATTAAAAAATGTCACATTCACACCTGGAAAGTTGAGGATGTTAGTTTTTAGAAATATGACGTTGTATTAGAAGACATACATCTACTGCATCTAATTATATAGCTGGAAAATAATTTATTTGGGGGAATGTGGTATCGGACGCAACAATACACGTTTTAAAGAATCCCTATCAAACTGTAAAAATCTCTCATTTATTTGCTTCAAAATTTGATATTGTTAATACTAGTATCTTTTACTGTGTTTTTGCACAAAATAAATCTAATTTACGTTTATTTTATGCAATTTTCAAAAAATTTTAACTTAATAAATTTATATATGGTCCCTTAACTCATGAAAAAAACACATTTTATTTAATATAAATTAAACTACTGAACGTAAAATTTGAAATTTTGCACAGCCATGTAATATTAATTTCTGCATCTATTTCCATGGAAATTTGGCTAGGTCGCTATTCATAATTTTTTTGAATATTAATTTAATAATTCATAATTCATATTAATAATTTATTAAAAATCATAATAACATTAAATTATGTTTGGGTCGTTTAGTTCTAATAGTACGAATAAAAATCAGCTTCTTACTACCAATATTATATGAGATATGAATCGAAGTATGAAAAAGTATTTTAACATAGGGGGAGGGGGATTTTGGGTGCTCATAACTCACTCATTTTCTGTCCGAATTTATTGAAAATTGGTGTCTGGGGTTAAAATGAGCTAAATTTTTGAAATATGGTGTGACATCTAGGGGTTGCTCTTGAGAAAAAAAAGTTGGTGTGAATTTTAATATGTAGATGGCCCCTTATGCAATTTTTATGCATAGCAAATTAAAGTGTACGACAATCGTAAACGATTGGTATCTGTAACTTTGCTGTACGACGAACGACGGCCGAAAAAAGTACAAGTGGGACTTTTTTTTCCGCAGCTGTACATTCCGAATCAATATTAATTCACCTCCTGAAGTTAGACTCACGAAGAGACAACTTCTTTCCAACATTGCCAAGATTTACGATCCTCTTGGATTTCTGTCACCTACTACTATTCAGCTTAAAATCTTAATGCAGGACCTGTGGAAGGAAAGTATTTCGTTGGATGATCCAGTGACAGACATCATTGCTGAAAAATGGACTCAATTCAGAAATCAGATGCACCATTTAGCTGAAATCGAGATTCCAAGATATCTGTCCGAAGAAGGTACCATGAAAACTATTCAACCAGTAGGATTTGCCGATTCATCTCAGCGCGCTTATGCAACAGTCTTTTACTTAAAAACCCAGTTTGATTCAGGAAAAGTACATGTTGCAATTAACACGTCTAAGACAAGAGTAGCTCCAGGGAAAGTGTTACTATTGCCAAGATTAGAGCTCATGGCAGCCCTTCTTCTTTCTCAACTCTACGTCGTGGTTTCGAATCCCTAATAAAGATTATACAGGTCAATGAGGTTTTTCTCTTTTCCGATTCACAGATTGTCTTAGATTGGTTGAAGTCATCACCAACTAGATGGAAAACGTTCGTGGCTAATCGAATCTCAAAAATTCAAGAACTGACCTCTGAAGCATCTTTTCATCATGTAAGGAGTCAAGAGAATCCAGTCGACTGTGCTTCACGCGGTATATCTGCTTCCAAGCTTAAAGTTCACAATCAGTGGTGGTCTGGACCGCATTGGTTGTTAAGTCAGGACTGTTTGCAATTTCCATCTACTAGTCTATTGCCTTCTGATGAAGAAGTCGTAAAATTAGAAGAAAAGTCAGTAACAGTAGTTTCCAATATTGGAATCAACAGACAAAACAATCGTCAAGAAGTATTCGTCATTCTTACGCCTGATTCGAGTGATTGCTTGGTGCATGTGATTCATAAAGAATTCCAGAACCCCAAAACTTAATGGTGTACTTTCGTCAGAAGAGATAGAAAATGCAGCCAAGATTATTATTCGAGCAGTACAAAAGTCCGATTTTCATGAAGAAATCAAGCACTTGAAAAAGAGACTTCCTCTACCAAAAAACAGCAAGCTCTTGCCTCTTAACGTCTTTCTCGACACAGATGGAATCATTAGAGTAGGAGGGTGACTATCTCAGCATCAAATTTTAGATGACGATCAAAAGCATCCAATGCTCCTCCTAAAGAATAGTTATTTGACTGACTCGATCATACCTCATTACCATCATAAATCATTTCACGGTGGCCCACAACTAGTACTTTCACTACCTTGACAAAAATATTGGTTTGTTGATGGACGCTCCACACTGTACGTAAAGTAATAAGTAAATGTCTTCTATGCAAACGTTTAAAGGCTCGAACATGTCAGCAGTTAATGGGTGATTTACCAGAACATAGAATAACACCTAATCGACCTTTTTTGAAAACTGGGCTCGATTACGCAGAACCTTTTCTGACGAAACCAAACGTACTCAGAAGTAAAATCAAACTTAAATCGTATGTTTGCGTATTTATTTGCATGTGTACTAAGGCAGTGCATTTAGAACCGGTTTCAGATTTATCAACACAAGCACTGCTAGCGGCTTTCAAAGATTCATTGGTAGACGTGGTCTCCCATCAGATATTTTTTCTGATAATGGAAAAAACTTCAGAGGCCTCTCTAATCAACTGAAAGAATTGTTTAAATTACTTCAGCCTAACGATGTTCAGAATTTTTTTGCGAATCAACTAATAAAGTGGCATTTCATACCGCCGTATTCCCCCCATTTCGGTGGACTATGGGAAGCGTCCGTAAAACTGACTAAGAATCATCTATCTAATCAAGGCTTGTAAATCGACTTTTTTGAATTTCGAAGAACTGAGCACGTTACTCTGCCAAATAGAGGCTTGCATCAACTCAAGACCTCTCGTACCTGTGTCTTCCGATCCTACAGATGTCCGTGCTCTCACCCTTGGACATTTCCTTATCGGTACTCCGCTGCTTGAAATCCCAGAATCAACGCCCCTTGCCACCTTAAACTTATCCACACGATGGCAGCTAATTAACAAAATCAAACAGCAGTTTTGGTCAAGATGGTCCAGGGAATACCTTCCTAATTTACAACATCGACCAAAATGGTGTTCTCGTAAGGATGATATGAAAGTAGGTGATCTAGTCATAATACACGATGCACAAGCCCCACCGTTACAGTGGAAATTGGGTCGAGTTACCCAAGTTTTTCCTGGCTCTGAGAAGAAAATCAGAGTAATAAACATTCAGACTGATAGAGGTGTTAAGACAAGATCCATAACAAAAGTAACGGTGCTTCTCCTGGGGGGGGGGAGGATATTGAGTTCTGACAGAACTTTAATTAAAAGACACTTCATTCACTAGATGGCAGGACTGCATCGTCCAAGACATTAATTTGTATCGATGTTTTTTATATCGTGTTGTAGTAAATTTTAATCGAGAGTTTTTGTTGATATTTTTGTTGTTCTTCAGTGTCGCAATTCTTATATGATTCGTATCGGCTTCTAAATCGAGTATAATCTAGGTTGTAAATTCTATGGATATTTTCAGTTATCTCTTAGTCACAATATAAGTGAAATTTGTAATAAAACAAGATTAAAGTGAGAAATTTGGAAGTTTATTATTCGAGTTCGAGTTTTTCTATAGTTCAAGAGCAGAAGTATTCAAAGGTGGTATTGTTCCAGATCTTATTCTTATGTTTCCTTTCCATGCAAGTAAAGGTGAGTGAATTTTGTTATAACTACAAAAACTTACCGTCCGACCATGGGTTTTAAAGGGACTTTCTGCAAATTGAAAATTCTTATTTGTAGGTTCCGAACCTTTCGCCTTTCATTAATTTCACTTGCGAGAGTTAAAAGAAATAAATATTATTTTCAAGGACAATATTTTTTTCATCTCACTTAAAGAATATCAAGGGTAGAAATTAGAATATTTAGTCAGTGTTCCAAATGACCTTTGAGTTCATAACTTCCTTGCTTGGTTCGTACACAATATTTAAAGGAAAAATGCAAAACGACTGCTCACGATTTTGAAAACCTTTCTAATTTTGAAATTGTTATTATTTCCCTTGATGGTTCTCTTAGATTATTGAAATGTTGGCAGGAATGAGAGTCTGCACTCTGCTCTTCTGACTACAAGAATGAATGTTACTCAGCTACGTTCGAACTTGAATAGTTTCATGGTTGAAAATATATTTGAATTTCATGTAAAAAACGCAATTACTTTTTTGCCGATCCAATATTATCACTGTTTGTTATTTCACTTTCTTAATTTAATATTATCATCTGCAATGTGCAATATTCTTATAAGATTTTTGGCGTTATTTTAATTTTTAGTCAGATGAAAATTTAGACAGAAAAACATGATTTTGAATGTTTTTTTTAATGTTTGATAAAGTATGAGGAAGTCTAAAGACCTAATGTTTCCAACATTAAAAAAGGTCAAATTCATGGTTGGAATGTTGAGGATGTTACTTTTTCAGAAATAGGACGTTGTATTAGAAGACATACATCTACTGCATCTAATTATATAGCTGGAAAATAATTTATTTGGGTGAATGTGGTAGCGGACGCAACAATACACGTTTTAAAGAATCCCTATCAAACTGTAAAAATCTCTCATTTATTTGCTTCAAAATTTGATATTGTTAATACTAGTATCTTTTACTGCATTTTGCACAAAATAAATCTAATTTACGTTTATTTTATGCAATTTTCAAAAAATTTTAACTTAATAAATTTATATATGGTCCCTTAACTCATGAAAAAAAACACATTTTATTTAATATAAATTAAACTACTGAACGTAAAATTTGAAATTTTGCACAGCCATGTAATATTAATTTCTGCATCTATTTCCATCGAAATTTGGCTAGGTCGCTATTCATAATTTTTTTGAATATTAATTTAATAATTCATAATTTATATTAATAATTTATTAAAAATCATAATAACATTAAATTATGTTTGGGTCGTTTAGTTCTAATAGTACGAATAAAAATCGGCTTCTTACTACCAATATTATATGAGATATGAATCGAAGTATGAAAAAATATTTTAACATAGGGGGAGGGGGATTTTGGGTGCTCATAACTCACTCATTTTCTGTCCGAATTTATTGAAAATTGGTGTCTGGGGTTAAAATAAGCTAAATTTTTGAAATAGGATGTGACATCTAGGGGTTGCTCTTGAGAAAAAAAGTTTGTGAGAATTTTAATATGTAGGTGGCCCCTTATGCAATTGGAATGTTGAGGATGTTACTTTTTGAGAAATAGGACGTCGTATTATAAAACATATATCTACTGCATCTAATTCTATATCTGGAAAATATTTTATTTGGGGGAATATGGTAGCGGACGCAACAATAGACGCTTTATATAATCACCATCAAACTGTAAAAACCTCTAATTTATTTGCTTCAAAATTTGATACTTTTTAACCCTCCCACTGTCAACCCCGTGTTAAGCCATTCGTCGAGATTGCCTCTCAAATTGACAAGACCGACTATAGTCACTAATTGAAGATTCCTTCAAAAGCGCCTAGGCCGTGTTTTCTCGCTTTCTATTTTTGCTTCTCAAACCGGCAAGGCCGTGTGCGGAAATTGTCCCTTCCCCCTCTGAGAATTCGTGAGAACGGAAAGGCAATTAGCTGCCACAATGGGGGGTGTCTTGCAGGCCTGGGGGTCCACTGTAGTATCGGCGGTGGAGTTTTTTTCAATGGCTCTGACACGACGGACCCTGGTAGTGTTATCAAAAGAAGACGAATGGATTCTGATCCCCTCCAACCTAATTACTTTCAAGGTTGTCTTCAAATTTCGCGTACGCATAGCTGGGGAATGTTCGTACATCCATTAATTCAAAATTAGGGAATAAGAGTTTAATTATACAGAAAGCATATTAGTCAGATCAGTTGATTTCTTTCTTCTTTTTTAAATTGCTTGCTTTTATATTTTACTTGCAAAATTTCCCACTATTGAAATAGACATCAAAAGACAAAGTTTATAACTCCGTTTAAGATACATTTAATGTATTTTTGAAACACCTTGGCAATAATTATTATTGAGGAAGTCACATGAATATTTTTATAAAAATGACGTAACTGTGGTGTATCGAAACTTGAAAGTGCTTTTTATCCCATTTTAACTCCTTCTTAAAAAGTTGATGATGAATCGTCTGTGATTTCGATTTGTCTGCTTGTCTGTCTCCTAATTGCTGTGGACATGGAATTAAGAGTTAGTACGAAATTTTAGAGATATTATGAAAGGAGAGTGGAAAAAGCAAACAATATTAAAGATGTCATTTTTTTATGGAAAAGAACTTCCCCTGTCTTCTAGCGTTTGCTGTAGGGAAAGGTTTTGTGGTATATTGAATTTTTTGTTCTATTTTAGCACTAAAATGCTTGACAGTCTGGAATAGAAACTTTTAAGTAACAAAAAGCGCTTTTAAAAGTACTTTTAAAAGTGCTTTTCCAATTCCCCTCCACCACATAATATTTACAATAGTTTTAGAGGTATATTTTTTAGGGGGGGAAAACAGTGTTTTGGTGCACATTTTATTTTGAAGGCTGTAAAAATCTTGCAGAAATAACAATTTTACATACGTAAGCCAGACAAATTGTGTATCCGTATGTGAGGGAGGTCTGTTTTGGTTTGAGCTTCGGCAAACCTACACGAGGGAGATCTGGTCCAGGGAGATTCCTTGGTCGGGAGACTTTTTATTAACCTCACACCTGGAGAAAACCGACCAAAATTCCAGACAGTTTGATAGCCGGGTGTTAGGCCCTAACACGGGACTTCCATATTTCAGTCGTCTACCATGTTTAGTGTCTTTGTCTACGTTTAGTGTTATGTCTTACCATGGCACTTGAAATAGCCCATGCACGTTAACATTCATAAAGTAACTATGCGGTTAAAGGTCTAAATACTTCAAAACCTTCTCAATCACTCTATCAGTTTACAGAGAAAGCTTATTTTTCTGGCTAGTAAAAGTCATCTCTCAGACACCCTCCCAACCACAAATGAAAATAACCTCAAATAAGTTCCATTTTTTTGTAGTTTCCAGAATTCATAGAAACATACCGATCCCCCCCCCCCCCAACTAAACTTATTGAGCTGCTGCGCTTCTGCTTACAGCAGACCCACTTATTAAAAAATGTGTGTGTGTGTGTGTGTATATATATATATATATATATACACACATATATATATATATATATATATTAATTTAAACAAAAAGATTTAAAATATTCATTTTTAAGGTGCTAATTCTGAAATGGAGGATATCGCCTCCTTGGGTCCGAGGCTATAAAAGTCACGTGACGGTGGAAAACAAACAACCATTTCTCCATAGGCTTATGTGCTGGACTCCTGGTAATAAGCGCAAAATCAAAAATAATAATAATTATGCCTCTGTATTGTGCTGCCTACGAATGTTTCAATAACTCTCTGGAACCTGTACATGACTGCAAAAAGATATCTCTCCAAAGATTCCCATTAAAAAGTGCTAACATATTAAAACTTATACTGAGACGAGGCTAATTCAGCCACGTGTCGATGGAAAATATACACTTCAGCCAATCAGATTACAGGGCTACTCATCAACACAGCCGAAAGGTCACGTGTTGGTGGAAAAATGACGTCACACCGATAAACCTCATTTTCGAACCTCGCTGGTCTACTACGGTCTATGTTGCTGTGTTAAGCACGAGGACCATCTGATAAAGTAAGAATACCTTTGGCGAACGACATTTTAAGGGGTTCTAACACATATTCATGTTACATTTGGAGAAAACCGCCGGAAACTCCAGACCGTTAGATCAGCAAATGCGGTGTATGCGGTCCAAAACTCTGGACCTTCACACTACCTCATATCCACCAATTTTCACTGTCTTATCCTCTCGGCCATTCTATGGAGATAAGAATGTGGTGGGCGGAAAAAGCGCACTCGGAAAAAAACGCACGATATTGGGCTTATTTTTTTATATGAGTGGGTGGATGGGCGGGATTGGCGCTTGAAATAAAAAATGCAAAAAAGGAGTAGACATCCGAAAGGGTGCTTTTACGTGTAGTGATTTTTTTAAAGTATTTGATTTTTTGTTTCATTTTTATACTAAACTGTTTCACACTCTGAATGCCCAATTCCCCCCCCCCCCCCAATAGAAACACTAGTATTTTCACTTAGCCTTGAGTTAAATGCTGGGTTCAAATTTGCAGAAGAGGGAGGTGAGGATATTCACTCATTGACTACTGGGCTCAAATTTGTTTTGTAATAAAAGTGCAGATGTGTAGTAATTTCTTTTCTTCGTGAAAAAAAAAATTAATTAATTACTACGCTAATACACTAATGTACCTCTGTTTACGCTCTTTTGGATGCCCACTTGTTTCGCACATTTTTTAACTCACGCCGCGGCGCCCCCCCCCTCCTCTTCTCTTCCCAAAATACAAACCCATTCAATATTGTGGGCTGTTTTCCGGGTGCGCTTTTTCCGTGATTCTAACAATGTCCATTTGAAGAACGGGCACCCACATTTTTTTTAAGTCAGTGCCAGTGAATCTTAGATAGTCTCATCGGGATTGATGGCAACGTGTAAATCAAACAACCACAATAATGCGAAATCCTATGCTCAGATGTTGCAATACAGAGTCGTAAGTGCGCATTCTAGAGAACAGCGATAAAAATTCAAAAAATATATATTAACTTAAAAAAAATAAATGTTTTAAGAAATCCTTGCGAGCTTTTGCTCGGAGGATAAATGACACGATCTAAAAAAAAATGTGCCACAAAGCAAAATTAGTCCATGGAAATAAAATTTTATAATATACATGAAATATGATAAAAGTTTTTGGTGCAAATGCTACAGTGCAAACAATAAGCGATTCGGAGCCCGCGTATGCTCTTATCCCATTTATGCTCTCTTTTCTAGAGAAACATATTAAATATGAAGCGCAAGGAAAACCTAAAATAAATATTAAAAAGTAACAATAAATAAAATGCAAATTTCGTAAATATTTTTAAAAACTTTCAAACTCTGTGTGAGTTGAAGAGGTGTCGGAAAATGAGGTATTAAAATTCTAGGAATATATAAGATTCCATTAAATGTTATGCTTAATCCTCATTGATTATCAGTAATCTAAATAAAAAATAAATAAAAATAATCTTGATCCCCTTTTCCCTCTATTTCCTCTCTTTCTACTTCAAATAAAAGCATTCCATGTTGTTCTTACATATGTAGTAAATAATGACTAGGTGATTTTTTTCCCCGAGGTCTTTTTTCAGCACACCCTATAAAATATATTCTGTATTCTATATGTTTCTTCTTATTTTTGAAAATATATATTACATTAAAAAATAAATAGCTTACATCATGACACTATATTACAACCCTCTTTCCCCAACCTCTAAATAAAGCCTGATTTAAAAAATTGGGCAATTAGAAAATATATTGCAAATTGTTATTTTTAACTGTTCAGAAGGCAGTTTACACGCTTGATTTTAAATACATAGGTAACAGATATAAAATATATGAGCTTGAAAGTATCGTTAAGACTGATTACCTCTCCAAATGAAGCACAGCGACAAGTTGTTGAAGTTTACAATCAGTGGCGTAGGAAAGGGGGAGGGCTCAGAGACCTCGAACCCCTGAATCCCATGCCCTTGGTTGAAGGGTGAAAGTAACCACAAATTAGCACAATCATGATGCCTTTTTTGTTTTGGTTTCTAGAATCGATAGAAACATACTGAGAGCCCCCGCCCCATATCCTCAAAACATTGAATTGCTACGCTCCTGCTTACAACAGACCACCTTCTACTATGTTTTCTAACATAGAGGCGTGAAGAAAAATGCGAACAATTTTTAATTCAAACAAAAATGACCAAAATATATATTTTTTAAAAAATATAATGCAGAAATTTCTGAACTGGCTAGTCTATTGGTGTCTGTATTCTGTATTGTTCTGTTACACCAAAACTGCGTGAGGATTGTAGGCTTTAAGGGGAGGGTGCTTGGGGTAAGGACTTTTTAGAGGGGTTGTAATGCGTATTCACGTTACATCCGAAGAAAGCAGCACAAAACTCTATATCGTTAGATCGACAAAAGCGCGGCATTCTAGAATTTCAGGATTTCACACATCCGCCATCTACCAATGTTTAGTGCCTTATCCATTGGCAATTCTTATACAGTCTATAGACAGATCAAGACCTAAAATATTGTACCACTAGGATCAACTCCATAAATACTTTTAAATAGAATAAAATAGACGTTGAATAATTAAAATTTAAGCATAGTCTGTTAAAAAGACTTCTATCTAACAATGATAAAACAGTTTCGTATCAACCATGTTCTTAATAAAAAGTAAATCATGTCATTAAAGAGTTTTAAAAAATAGAAAATAAATGAAGAATATTGTTTGAATTAAGTGCTTTATCAGTGCCCATCACACAATGTAACAAAAACTGAACATTTCGGAAATTTAATTGAAATATTTGTAAATATGCCGCAGGGGACCAAATGCTCAGTTTTGTCTCCTGAAACAAACCAAAATATTGAGTGGAGATATGAGGTGTCAGATTTGAGACACAAAAATTAGGGTAATGTTACAATTAAAATCAGAACAAGGGTAAAAACAACCTATTATTTATTTATATTTACTTTTCCAGAATAAATCAGAGGGAAGACCACCGTCTTTTTTTGTTAAAACAAGCATATGTTTCTATATTAATAATAAAAAGAACTAGAATTATGAAAATAAAATTTCTTTTATACGCAAATAAGTTAAAAGTTGAATTAAATTTTGAAAGGCTAAATTAGGAATAAAAAACTATGCACGTTTATTTGACGTGGATGGAAAACTTCGAGAAATTTTGTAGAACATGCACATGATAAAAGTGTATTATTTAAGCAGTTTTTATAGAGAAACATACTAAAAATGATTTGCAAAGGAAAATCATAAAGAAATACTCGTGTGGGGGGAGTAAATTTGATAAATTTATTTATACGTTGAGGGGGGGGGGATAGGGAAATAAGCTATCAAAGTTATGGGAATTTAAAAGATTTCATTATTTGTTTTGGTTCAGCTTTGTTGTATCTCAATCACAATATTTTAATACAGATTTCATGGAGGGAGGGGGGAGGGAGAACAGAGAGCATAAAATATACTATTTTTCTCAAGATTTATGCTATGGAATCCAGCGAAAGGGCAATTCTTGTGAATGACATGCAGTTTAGAGTTTTTTGCACCATTCACAACTTTAAAAGAAAAAATGCCTGAACATTACATCTACTGCATCAGAATGACTTTATAATTCTCTGACAATATTCTTTTGGGTAAAGGAATAAAGGTTTAAGTGTTTAAGAAGATCAAAGATAATTTCTGAAAGTATACGCAATTACTATCCCCTCCAATTAAAAAAAAAACAAACATTAATTTTTAGTAAAAAATAACTCTCCCACAAACTCCACTGAAAAATAACTCTACGTGATCTCTCCCACATAAAGAGTCTTCTTCATAGCGTCTTTTCAATGATGAAAGCGAACTGGTTAAATATGGGTTATACACTTCAGAGCTCCAGCAGGGCATAGCGACTGCATGAGCGCAGGACTTGATCAGTGCAACATTCAAATATGTGTGCGCTTGGACACAACATTTACTATAGAAAAGAGTCTTCTTGATTGTTTCTTTTCAGTAATGGCAAGGAAATTAACAATGGGTTTAATAATGTGTTAAACTAGTTAACAACTCGAGAGATTTTTATGCTTAAGTGTGCTGAGTGTTAAGATTTAGTGAGCCTCTCTTTTTTAAAATTGGTTTGATTCATACTTTTTCTTTCATAATGAAGAGAGTATCTTTCTTAAGATTGCCGTATGATTTTTTTTTTCTTTTTGTAAGCAAAGTTATTTATAATTTGAGAAAAAAAAAATTAAATGAAAATATCCCAGTACTATAAAAACAAAGCCAAATTGTTTTACCAGTGACTCATATATTTAGACCTACGCCTAAGCAAGATTCCTGTAACTGTTTTTAAAGACAAATGCTGGAAAGTGCTTCATAATCTATGCATTTGTCGTGATTTATTTCCTAATTTTATTACTATTCTATTATTATTATTATTTTTTTTATTGTTATTAGCACTTGAGAGTGCTATTCCTTTCGATCACGAGTTTTTTGTCTACGCGAGTTTTTCTACGCGCCGTATCACTTTTCAATTTTTGTTGATTTTAGGGACTTGGGTAGGGTTTTCTTTAGTTTTCAATCTATATTCTTGCATTCTGTGTGGTTTTTTTCCTTGGTACGTTGTTTTTTTACCCTACTTTTTTTTCTTCCTACCTAGCGTGAATGAAGTATTTTGAAATTTAAAGTATGATTTTTTTCATACTTTCTTGGCTATTTCTATTCTAAAACATTATCTCTCTATTCTAAAAAAAAAGTAACGGCCGCGGTCGCCGCTGTCAAAGTTTGTTGGGCTATCTCCTCCTAAACCGTGTGGATTTGAGTTTCGACTAAGGTGTTCACAGATTCGAAAAATTCCGAGGAACCTGATAAACTGACTTAAATTTCGAAAATCGAATTATTTTAGAAGATATTAATAAAAAACTGAAAAAAATAAACATAATGGTTACCAGATTTGGCATAAAATCATTCACTCCTTTGCAACAAAGCAATTCCAAGTATGTAAAATAGCGTGAAATTGACAAACATGAAGTAGAATGCAGGGCCGGCCCTAACAGTTTTGCCGCCCCGGACAAAGATATAAAATGCCGCCCCCCCACAGTAAAATTACTAGTAAAAGAAATAAATTGTTCACAGATACTGTTTTCATGCCTATAAAATTGGAATAGCTCTTTAAACATAACACAGCATAAGAAAAACTATATTTATTAAAAACCACACATTAAGCTAAAAATCAAAAGAAAGAGAGAAAAATAAAGTTTTTTTTTTCTGACTTTTAATTCCGCAAAATTCCTGACTTTTTCTCTTATCAATTTTTGTACTAATTCATGTTCGATAGCCATCGAGTTAAATTATTTAACCTACCTGGAAGAGTTGTGGAACATAAGAAATTTTTAGTTAACTTTAATTTCTCTGCACTTGCCACAATTATCTGCAAAGAAAGCAAAATTCTCGAAGCAATAGCAAGATGTGGTGTAAAATCTATAGTTAAAATTAGCTTTAAATTTTCAACTGGGCTTTCCTTTTTAACTAATAAGGCCGTAACTGACACTATTTCATTTACTAGATCAAGCGCGTTTATAATCCCCGATTCCCCATCGGTCAGTATTAACGCCAATTGTTAGCACGGTTACACTGTGTTACAATGTTTAATTAGCACTTTTTAGGAGTGTCTTAACTCAGTTATGCCGTGCAAAAATTTAAAATAATTACATTGGGTACTTATTAAATTAAATCTGCATTCTAAGATATTAATCGCTTTGTTTACTGTAAAAAAATAAATATATCTTAAATTTTAATTTAGGATCTTTCACCAGATCATCTCGTGATTCGCAATCAAAATTAATATGTTACGTGGCTGCTTAAACTCAGTGTTAACCAGAATACTATTTCGTCGGTCAGTTCTCTTGTATAACAGAACATTTCATTTAAAATCGCATCAAATCGAAGATCCTTTCAAAAAATCTTCACAGTTTCTTAAGAGTTCTAGAGCAGGTGGTCAATCGTTGTCTTTTGACTGCAATACCTTTCCTAATGGATTCATCCAATTGAAGATTTTGTACCAAATAATAATAGAGCATAGGAACATGAACTGTTTGAGAGAGTTAAATAATCCTAGCCTCATTGGAATTAGATTTGCCAACACCTTTTTACCTTACCAAGAATGCGATCTGTTCAATTTTTTTGGCATCAGGAATGCAATCCAGAAATATGGGATAATATTTGGCTTGTTGAATTTCATTAACAAACTGTAATTTGAATCCAACTGGAAATCTTGTGAAAAATCTATGCAAAATATGTAAATATTTGTTTGCACATCACATATAACAACTAAACAAGGGCGTGTAGCCAGGATTTTCATAGGGGGGGGGGCAAAACAAAGAGACATGGAGTCCAACTGCTTCTGCCCCCGGTTTGTCATAATCAGACCCTATGACTAGCTCATTTTAGGGGGGCATCAGCCCCCTGCCCCCCGATGGCTACGCCCATGCAACTGAAGCGAATGAAATGAAATTTATAGCAACACCAAAAGTGGCAACTTAATTTAAACTGCAGTTGCTGAAATACCTCTAATTCCTTTAAAAGTTTTGAGATTTAAAACTGTTGTTTGAAAACTGTGTGTAAATGTATGTTCGCCCATTGTTAAAAAATGGCTCAAGGGAATAGAATGAAATTTGGAATTATATTGAATGGTAAGTTAATTGAAACAATAGCTACCAAAATTGTTTTAAATAATTCATAGACATTGAGATTTTGTAAAAATCGCTTTAAAGTTTGTTCTGGCATCCATCAAAAGCGGATTACGAGAACAGAATGGAATTAGGCCATATGATGGGTAACAAAGCATCATCGAAATTTTTAAAAGATTTGAATAAATTGAAAGGGTTTGCAAAAGTTGCATAGTATTTTTTCTTTTCTATTTTAGGGGGCGGGGAGAGAGGGGAGGGCGTCACTTTAAGGCGTCTGGAGGTAATACAATTATTTTTTAATTTTGAGAAAATTGTGCAAAAATTTTACAGGCATAATATTAAAATTTCTAAAGTTAATAGAACAAATTTCAGTTACTATTGATGTGATTGAGTTAAATAACATTGATATATATATATATTATTTTGAGAAAATTTTGTGTGACCACTTCGAGAAAACAACTAGTGGTCAGGCAAAAGGGAATGAAATGAAATTATGTTAAATAGTAGGCGGTTAGTAAATTAAAATTTCGGGTTTTTAATTTTCTACAAATTTGAATGATTTTTGAGGTATGACGTAAACTTTGATAAAGCTTTTCGCGCATCAAGTAAAATCATCAAAATATTATTCAACCGGACGTTTCAGTGTTAAATATCGGCTACTTGCTATTACAAAGAATTTTCCAAATATTCTCTTCTCAGTTTAATATTCGTTACCAGCATCTTCTTTTGCAACTTTAAATGACTTCTTGATGTAGGAAGCTCATCCACTAAAAGAAAACGTTAATTTTGAATGCAAAATATTTTCTCTATTGACAGTTTATCTCAGTAATTTGTTACTCTCTGACCTGTAATTTTTGAACAATACACAAGAGTTATAACTTAGCTTCTATATTTCTGCCAGTATGTCAATTCCATTTTTTGTACTCTACAATGCAAACGAAATTTCGCGCGGTTAGTAAAAACCCATCAATGACGGATGGGTACATCAGCTAGTAAAGTTATATAGAAGGATATTCTTCGGAATATTTTTTAACAATTCTTTTACTAATACGAAAAATTTCAAATTCGAGCCAAAATGCCGCCCCTAAAATTTGCCGCCCCGGACAGGGGTCCGGTTTATCCGGCCCTAGGGCCGCCCCTGGTAGAATGATACCCATTTTACGCCAAATTAAAAAGTATATGAAATAAATAACGCAAAGTGTGTTACACAATGTTGACAATTTCAAATAGTAAGTTCGCTTAGACAACAGGAGTTTAGAATGAGCAACTATTTGTTTTTACAAAACAGAATAACTAATTGTAAATGATTTTAAAAGTGCCATCTTAGCATTAGGAATAATCTGGCAAAATGGTATCTTTCCAAGCAGGGTAAACTTCGCGTTCCAGAATGTTAGAACCCAGTATCTTGAAAATGAAAAATAATTAAAATGTAGATTATTTTAAAGCCGGTTCGGTCCAGCTGTAGTATTTGCTACCAGTAGACATATTTGGTGGCGTTAACTATGCCATTATAGCAGTTATTTGGATGTTTGCCAGCGCGGCGAGATGATATAATTCGTGGAGCTAAATATGCCAATCTGCAAAGGATTATGTATATGAAAATATGGATAACGGTTTTCCGAGAACCTTACATGAGCAGTAATTATAAGTTCTGAGCATGTGTAAATCGCCAAATAATGAAAAGTTGCCATTGGTGGCAAGCTATCCTAGCTGTTCCGTAGTATAAAAGAAAACATATGAAGAACCGTTTTCTTACAGCTAATTATTAATTATACATATACGTAAGTCACTAAATATTGAAAAATCGCCATGCGTGGCAAATACGCAAGGTGTCCAGTTGGTTTTAAATAATTAAAAATACAGCTGAAACAGATGTTCTGCTTCTATTACGCTTTAAGCTCCTAATTAATATAACTTTTGAATGGCAACATTAAATATGATTGTGTTTCTCAGGAGTGCAAATAATTTTTCCAGCGATTATACGCGGAGTCCGCACTCCAGGTGGAGTATAGCTCAGGACCCGTACAACACGGATTCCTATAACAAAATATCTACCGTGTTATGTGGGGGGATCTACTGTAGTGTAAAGTTTAAATTTTTATGTACCAATGAACATGCAAGAACCAAGCAATGTGTAGCTCAGTAACATTCTTTCTGATCCAATCTTTGGGATTTGTCTGTTGAAATTCTGTCTTTTTTACGAATAAGCCTTATTAGGGGCCGAATGCCTCATACGAAAAGCGAGTGTAGCGAGTCTAGGGGCCTTGGCCCCTAGTATTTATAAAATTATCAAGAAACCTTTTAATAGAAATAGCCAAAAAAAATGTAATTAAAACATTTATTTGAAAAGGTATTTGAAAACCACTAAAAGCAGAGTTGCAAAAAATTATTATTTGTTCTAAACTATTAATTTTACAGTTTTACAAATATATAATTTGCTATGTAAAATGGGAGAGTATTTTTTATACAGAGTATTTATAAATTTGTGATACAATTTTTATTTATTTATTTTTTACAAATTCATATATACAGAGATTAGTGTATCCCTGTAAACATGTACGTAATTGTTAAATGCATACCTTTTAACCTGTACTGAAAAATAGTCTTCCTAACTTCACACAAAGAGTGCAGTTTCAATTTTATCCATCTGGGGAAAAAAGATAGTCTTTCCAAGTATCCAAAATTCTGTAAACGGACAGAGGGGTTGATCTGTCCCGGAAACATGCCTTTACTGAAGCACAAAAGACAGCTATTATCTGGAGCGGCTCTGCAGCAATTAGCCGGAGGGGTTCGCGGTAGGGTGTCCAGGGTGTTCAGGGGGGATGAAAAATCAAGTTTTTTTGCTAGGAAAATATCCTTCCCATCCTGCTTCCGCAGAAAGAGATTTCTGTTCGTGCAGTTTCTTGACGAAAACATTCGAATGACTAGTCAGTCAGAAGGTAAATACCACTATCTTTTACTGTATTTTTGCAGAAAAGAAATCTAATTTACGTTTATTTTAAGCAATTAAAAAAAAATGTCACTTAATAAATTTATATATGTTTCCTTAACTCATGAAAATAGCATATTTTATTTAATATAAATTAAACTACTGAACGTAAAAATTTGAAATTTTGCACAGCCATGTAATAGTACTTTCTGCATCTATTTCCACCAAAATTTGGCTAGGTCTCTATTCATAATTTTTTAATATTAATTTAATAATTCAAAATTGAAATTAATATTTTATTTAAAATCACAATAACATTAAATTATGTTTGGGCCGTTTAGTTCTTGTAATACGAATAAAAATCAGCTTCTTATTATCAATATTATATAAGACATGAATTAAAGTATGAAAAAATATTTTAACATATGGGGGGGGGGATTTTGGAGGCTCATAACTCCCTCATTTTCAGTTCAAATTTATTGAAAATGGGTATTCGTGGTTAAAATGAGCTAAATTTTTGAAATATAAAGTGAAATCTAGGGGTAGCTATTGGGGGGGGGAGGGGGAATAGGTTCGAATTTTAATAAGTAGATGCCCTTTATGCAATTTTTATGAATAGCAAATTAAAGTGTACGTCAATCGTAAACGATTGGTATCTGTAACTTTGCTGTACGACGAACGACGGCCAAAAAAAGTACAATTGCGCCTTTTTTCCGCAGCTGTACATAAAATGATCAGAGTGACCACCTACTAGAAATCAAGGCTTTGGGGTTTTAAGGGGCTCCCCGAAATACAATCAATGGTGTACTTGATTATTTAGTTGAGTAGATATGTTGCGGAAGTCTCATTTCTCACAACATTTGCTCATTCAGCATTTGAAAATATTAAAATTTGACAAAACAACAACATTTTTATTGTTTTATGATGGAATCATTCCTTTTAGGATATAATTAGACTTTTAACTTCTTTTCTGTTAACATCTACAGATATTTAACTTCAAAAGGTAATGCTTCATCATCATAATGTTCTGGGCGACATAACTGCACTTTTCAAGAGTAAAAAAGTATTTGTTTATCTAAAAATGAATTATTTTTAAAATCTTGTTACTTTGTTATATCACATGAAAAAAAGTTAGTTTTACGATTGCTTTATTTATATTGTCTGTAGTGTTATTTTACAACTGCATGTTAGTCTGTTGTTATTTTAAATGAAATGCGTGAAAATGTTTCTCATGGATTATTGAAAAAAAAATTTAATTCTTTTATAATTCTAGTATAATTAAGAATAAATATTTTTTTAATATTGAAATTTGAAGCTTTCAGGAAAAATTTTATTGCTCTTGAAAGATAAAATCATTTATGATTATTTCATTATAATATGTGGATTATTAGTTCATCATGGTCTGTATAGGAAATAACTTCCTTCACAATCCGAAACATTAATCCGCTTTAAGTTAAACATTGGTCTTACTTAGTTAGCGCCAACGGATTAGTACCTTTGAGAGGTATATAATAATGTTCACAGGCTCTAAATCACAGGCTTTACTTATGGAAATTTTTTATGGTGTTGTTTCAGGTGTATTATCCATTCCATCTCAGTGACAACTACTTTTTTATAAAGCAGTTTTAGACGAAATACCTTTATTTAAAAAAAAATCATTCTTCTGAACAAAAACTCATCTATAGAGGATTTAAAACTAGTTGCTTTATTTATTAATTTTTCTTTGAGATAAATGGGTAAAATAGTGATTAATCGTTATTTTTATCATAATTTTCTTCAATATGAATAAAATAAGCAACACACTTGATATAACTACAGCTTATCGATTTCTAGGGTAGTAATAAGCATAAATAAAACCAATGAAAACTTTAAAAGTCAAAAGAATAATAATTCTTGTACACAAATGAATAAATAATTCAATTAGTTCACGTAGTTTTTAATTCAAATATAATGAGAAAAATTAGTATTCATAAATAAAATAGATAGAATTACTAGAAATTTCTGTTTTAAGTACGTTAGAGAAGATCGAAATTTACAGACGGTAATTGCAATTTAAAAATAAAATTAATCTTAATGATAAAATGAATAAATCTTTCTTGTTTCAAGTTTATTCATTCTCGAAGTTTCAAGTTTATTCTTGAAACATTGTATCTTATCTTAAAGTGTATTGTGTGGAACATACTAATCTATAAGCACCTAAAATACGAATAAGAATTCTTTAAAATGCATGCAAAAAAATACATGTGTTAAAAATAAATTACTAACACACTCATGAATGATGATTCGGAAGATATAAATTTACCTCTATCTAACTTGTTTTCAACAATGACTTTGGACCAATGATAAATTGTTGTAAAGGAATAATAGATAGTGGCTGCTATTCAGTTATCGAAAAAAAAGAAAGTTGATAAATTACGGATATACTCCAAAAGCTTTCCATTGAAGCAAATAAATCAAATGCTTCGTTTAAATAAGGAGAACTGAAAAAGAAAGTTTTTAAAGACAAAATAAATAGTACAGTTAAATCTTATCAACAATGCACTACTTTTGACAAAATTAAGTACTTAATTTACAAATTTGCTAGTATTAGATGATTTAAATGTAAATGGAGTAAATTATGGCGAAGAAAACTGAATAAGAAATGAAAAAAGTGAGAAGTTATAACATTTTAGAATTCCTGCATGATTACGAGGAGCAGAATGTAAAATCATTTTTTCGTAAGTCACTATTTCGCCTAACCGAAACTACGCATCTAACAAGGAGGAGGGAAAACGGGGAAACGGATTTCAATGATCTTTGGCACAGTGGTAGTATACCATGTGAATATACTACGCGTAAAATACTAAGACACAATATTCAAATACAGTTGAGAAAAATTAATAATAATTTTCGAACCACTTTTCCAAAACTTTAAATATAAGTTACGCGCAAACAGACTGAGCATCGTGGTGTAATGGTTAGAACGGTGGTTTTCTGTTCTGGAGATCAGTATCGAATCTCGTGCTGCGCTAGCGTTTTTTTTTTTTTCCTCTCATTGTTTTTAAATATAACTATACTGGTAAATAATTCATTTTTTAGTCAAGTAAATAATTTACATACTTTTTATTCATTTATTACTTATTTATTTATTTTTAGTACCTACTTATTGATTTTTTTATTATTATTTAAATTTTATTTCTACTTGCAAAATCTTTACTTTGGAATCAGAATTTTACGCATTCAAAATCATTCACTTTTAACACTCGCAAAACTCAATGTTTATTTAAGGTACATTTCTTTTTGTATCTATTTAATAAAACACAACTAAAATACAATCTTAGACTTGAGCAACATCGCTGATGCCCAGGGCCGGTTTGAGGCGTAGGCGACGTAGGCGGTCGCCTACGCTTGAGTTTCAATCGAGGGGCTCCAAATTTCACAGTTTTTCGTGTTTCCAAACATTTTCCGTTTTTTTTTAATTGGTTATTTAGATGGGCGTACTGACTGGGCACTGATGGGGGCACTCATAATATTATCAAGCTTTCAAACACTTCTAAAGTTGCCGCTGTGTATTGTCCGAAGCGTTCTTTGATCGCTTCTGTTTTCATTCATGGGAAACAGATGTCCACTCGGTGTCCAGGCCAGGGTATGCATAATTACCTTCTTTCGCAGATCTTCCGAAGGGGTGGTCTTTGAACCTGTTGATTCATTACCTCCTATAATTATTTTGAGCTGTCACTGCCACCTTACTGCAGATCTTATCCGGATGATTAAAGAAGTGGTTTCTCTAGTTACCTTCCTTTCTGATATACTTCAAAAGAAATGCCGCAAAAAATATACACCAAAAAGGACAAACTATAATAAATTTTGAACAAAGCCACATAAAATCAAGTTGTTGTTTTTTTTTTCTCATCAAATTAGCGGAAAAAGAAAATGCACGTGATTTTGACGCCCTCTTTAACAAAAATATTATTTTTGGCCACTTCTGCGTCCCGGTGAATTAAAGTTATGAGATTCTGTCTAAGTTTTTTCAGCTTCTAGAATCGGTTTTCCAACAGGGCCTTAACAGTAATAGGGCGCAAACAGAAAAGGGGGCGCAAAATCAGAATGATCACATAGGTTTATATAGCTTTTTCTAATTAGTGTTTCTTTATTCAATACAGCACATCTGTAGAGGCGAGGAAAGGACAGGATTTTATTAGTATAATGATTCCGGGCAAGGGCGGATAATAGGGGGCGCAGTCGCACCCCAAATTAAAAAAAAAGTGTATGCGTGTAATCTTTACGCGCGATTGAAGTAAATCTTCTTTGACGTTTACGACACATATCACTGAAATGATCAAACTTAAAATAAATATCATATTATAATTTAATTATATTTATTACTCATGTACTTTACAAAGATTATATAAATGTTATATTCCTATTATTCATTGGAAATAGGTACTTGGATGTCATCATAATTTTTATGTATGAAATTATAGGTTTGTGGTAATTATAAAGTGAAACATAAATTTAACTCTGTAAATTTGCTAATTTTCTTGAAAATACAGCATCTATCGTTGTACTGAAACGCGTTGTTGATTGAAGTCGAGAAGTATTCATAGTTAGATCAAATTTTCTTTTAAAAAATCAACTAACGACTGAGATTCTTGAGAGCGAAAATTAACATTAAAATCTCCAGTAAGAATCATTGGTAATTCATGATAATAACTTAGAATCCAGGAAGTGTCCATGCTGTAGTATTATTCTTTAACTGTTTTCGTATACCATTGTTCGGTCTGGAGGTTGGGTCTAATGGGGGGGGGATGTCCGTAGTCTAGTATTATACTTTAACTGTGTTCTTTAATTGATGTTTTCCTCTGTTTGTGTGGTTCGAATGCAGGTAGTGTAATTGTTGTTGTGTTTTTCTATCACAGTGTTCTTAAGCGTCGATTTTGTCTGCTAGTAGGTTTCGAATTATTATTCTGTATCCATGTTTTTAAACTGCAGGTTCTGTCCATTGTTTGGGATTGATTGCAGCCAGGGTCCGTTTCTTACTTACTAACATTTCTTAAAATACATCTTTTGGGCAAAATAATAACAGACACGACATACATAATATTTAGGAGTTTAATGGCCTAACGGCAAATGCAACTGGCATTTGACAAATAATAATATCACTTCACTTCGAAACTATTGCCTATATTCACTACGAAATAGTATTATAAGACAATTATGTAATTAAAACACATCTGAAACCAGTAATTACTATATATCACGCTCATAAGTCTATGTATTTAATTTTTTGAAGTTCTAATAAAATTCAACGATCTCCAGTTACTTCGCCTCGATGGAAATATAAACAACCTGAGATGCGCAGTTACCCAGTGTGCGTAGCGCCATCTGTTTGCAACAACAGCGTTATCCAACTTTCTAAGTGAAGTGTCCTCTCATATAAATTTACCTTCGTGGGATCGAAGTATGATCCTCCAACAGTGTTCTTAAATGAAAATTTCCCTCTGCTGTTTAGGTACATTTGCAGCCACTGTCCCTTTAATTGTAGTGTTCCATCTCCTTGTTCTTAAACCGTTGTTCTGTCTTGAAGTTGGGTTAGAATCCAGGAAAAGTGTTCTTAAACTGACGTTTCCAACTACTTTTCCTGTTCGATTGCAGACAGGTTCCATTTCTTTGTGCTTTTCCAAAACCTTGTATATTATTCATCTAAAAATAAGGATTATCGACAACCTCCTGTGAGGTTGGGATTACGTGTAAAGTATTATGTTGGATGTACCTTCAAAACGCTTATTGATATATAAATAAAGATTGATGTCTCAAAGAAACGGCGAGAAATCGCCGTTTCTTTCCCTAACAGGTTCCCCGTTAGTTAGTTCAGTTTCCCCGTATTTTTACAAGATGAATTTTAAAGCGTATCAAGAGTTAGTAAAAATACTAACCCAGCTTTCTAGTGAGCGGACACCAAATATTAATCACTGCACCAAGTCGTTTATTTTAAAATGCGTTTGGCATTTGTATGTTCATCAAATACCACTACGGCAGTAATAATTATATGTCTGAAAATAAGTACTAGCCACAATCTAACGATACGCAATCAAGAAAATAAACGTTAGACCTCTTAAAAACAATTTAATTCAAAAGTTATTTCCCAACAGAAATCTTCACAAACTCCTCAGAGAGTATAGAATTTTACAACTAGTTGCCATCGGCAAAACGAGAGATTTAAATACATATTTTGTGGATAACGTTGCCATCTCAAGAAAAACTAAATAACGATAATAATGATAATGCATTTTCAACCATGAAGTCGGCGAAAGGAGCGAGTGGTCGAAAATGTAGGATTTTCCGTGGCTCTTCTTTTTCAGGAGCGCTTGCCGTGGAGTATATGACATATACGTCACTTCCTTTACTGAGCGTTACTTCCGTCAGAAAAAAAATCTGAATTACGCCCTAGTCGCGACTAAAGAAGTTTTACTTCAAAAACATTTATTTCATATTCTGGATTTTAGTATATCAAATCTTGCACCCCTAAATGAAAAATTGAAATGCCGCCTCTGATTCCCGGGGCTGAAAAATTAGGAAGTTGTCATTAAAACTGCAAAATGGGCTGGGGGGAGCGAAATTTGGACGGTTCTACTAGGTTACACCGGGCTATACTCTTGTTTCCAAATGAAACAGATATATCACTCCAGGCGGAACAGATTTTTCAGAGCGTAAATAAACGAAATAACAGTAATAAAAAGTATAAAATTTCAAAAGATCATGCTAAAAAAATTTCAAAGGAAGATGCCGTGTTTACTCGTATAATAGCCACCCTCGCATAATAGTCGCACACCCGTTTTGAAGCAGAAAAAATAACTTTATAGTTATAATATTATATAGTAGATTTTCCCCGCATAATAGTCGCACCTACACTTTCACCATGAAAAATTGACAAAAATGGGCGACTATTACTCGAGTAAACACGGTATATTTCAGTTTTCACAACCTTAGTACGCCCTGATCCATCAGAATATATTCTAGAGTGAGGCAGATAAAGAAATCGTCTAAGCCATTCGACAAGAACTGAAAAATGAATTAAAAAGTAAATTTTTGCAGTTGTGCAGCTGTGGGATACTTCAGCCTTAAGTGTTTTATATCGCGTTGGCAAAAGGGAAGTGTGACTGATTTTGACGCCCCTTATTAAACAAAAATCTTTCATTTCGCCACTTTTGCGCCCTTGTGAATTATAACTGAAGAATGCTTCAGTTTCCTGAGTTCGCAGCTCCTGCAATTGGTTAGGCCTCACCATGGCACAGTGGTTATATCACTGGAAATGGTAGACGGGCGAAGTGTGAAGGTCCCGGGTTCGCGGGTCCCATCGCACGTCCGTCGACCTAACCGTTCGGAGTTTTCCGTGGTTTTCTCCGAAACTTAGCGTAAATAAAGGTTATAGGACCCCTTAGAAAGACCCCCACGGAGGGCACCCCACCCTTCGGCCTGAGGTTCCAAATTGAGGGGGGTCTTATAATCTCAATCTTATAACGCTGCATGTTCTATAGCTAACGTGACCATTTATTTTTTCCTTCAAAATGGGACATCACCTACTTTTTTGGCAATAGTGTATATATTTTCTTCCTCAAAACGGGACATCTACTGTTTTTAAGGTCATAGTGTAGGGAGACTGAATTTCAGGTCTGGGTATCTTTTAGTTGCTAAGAAAACGTGCAAAAAAGCCTGTGTAAATGTTAATATCCAGATAAAATATAAAAAAGCCTTTGCTTAAACACGCATATACTATATAAAATAGTGCAAGACGTACGTTTACGGGTGGTACAAAGGGTATGCCCTTCTTCGACTTCAAAAACACCATGCGACACAAGGCAGGAAGGTAAGAAAGTGAGAAATGTCAACAAAAGGACACACGGAAAAAAGGAAGTTGTCATTCGGAAGGGAAAAAAAAATCTTAGAGAACCTGAGTGAAAAGGGAAAATAAAGTGGAGATCGGGGGGGGGGGGGATAAACAATAGAGGAACATGACTTTAAAAAAAGAAATAAAAATTAGATAAATTGAAATAGTTGACAAAAAAGAACAAACACAAAAACAATGCATCCCCCATCGCTTTCATTGCTTCTTGAGAGGGGAGGGAGTTTTTTTTTTTTTTAACAAACACTGCCGTCGGATGATTTTAGATTTTTAGCGGCCTTTATTGAAATCGTTACCGCAGGTTGCTCTCTTTCTAAAAACGGGACATTACGGAGTCCCGAAGCTGTGCTTGGGGACAACGGGACAAGCCACCTAAAAACGGGACTGTCCCGTTCAAAACGGGACGTGTGGTCACAGTTCACCTTATCTATAGCCAGTAATTTCGACAACTGCCTTTTTTGCTATAGATCATGTACTGGTATTTTATTAACAGAATATTTCTCTGGCATGACATTAAAGATTTAATTGAAATAGTAAATTAAGCATTTAGCTTATTCTAAAGACTCTTTAAGATAACAGTTTACATTTACCAGGACAAGGGCAGGAAGTTTTTTGGCAGAAAGACCACCCGCGGAGAAAGAGGTTGGGCAGCATATTCGTAGACCAGAAATCGGAAACAGATACTTTTCATTAGTTTACTATCAACAAGTGACAAATGACAGAAGTCCAGTTGTGCGGAGAGGGACATAGTTTACCCAATTAGGTATTCTCAATTCTCAGGGTTTAGTCAGTTGTCATGTCAGTATAGCACTTGGTTACCTGCTCGGTCGTCTGGATATCTTTAGCATGTGAGATTGCGGGGAATATTCGTTCTTTCTGTTTCAAAGGGGATATATTGCTAACGATTTTCATCTTTAAACATGAATAGAAAACGTCTATCCGGAGCTTATTTCTGAAAGCAAAAGAAAGTCAAAGAAGAAAATGATAAAAAAATGAGGGAAAGCTTGGGTAAGTTTTTAAAACAAAATTATAATGAAGATAACCACTGTGAATCGGCGACTCCGGAAGCTAGAGATGAATTCGGGCTCATTTTTTGAAGCCCGAGCCCGAAGACTTTTAATCCGAGCCCGCTCAAACCCGAGCAATATTATTTAAGTCGGAGCCCGAGCCCGAAATTTCAGATAAAGATAAATAAAATTCAATAAAATTCAAATTAGTAATTCTTTGATAGAATACAATAAATTTTGCCGTTTGTGCAAATTAAAGACAAATATATTGTAGTTGAGAATTTTGAATGCACTTTCTAATTCTTTATATCTTTTTTTATGAAATAATGTCCGATCTCATGACTAATTAAGCAATATAAGCCGCCGTTCTGAAATACCCAAAGAGAATTCACGCGCCTTCTAGGCACCCGTGCCGCTATTTTTTTTTATAAGTACTTTTATTTTCCATATCAATCATTTTTTAAAAATTTGTTTCAAGGAGTATGTTCAATAAAATAGAAATTTTTCACGAGCCCGAGCCCGAACGCAATTGGGAATTACAGAGCCCGAGCCCGGTTGCGTTTTCCCAAACCCTCAAGACTTCACGCACTTGGCGAAAACAGGAGCGCGCCAACGATTTGGCGAAAGAGAGGAGTTACGCGAGCTTGTAGTCGCTATAAGGTTGCAATGCTAGTAAGACCGCCTCAAGAATTTATGATGTAATGACAGGCGCGCTTTTCTGATGTGTTTAAAGAATGTAATTAGTTTAATTTATTGGTAGAATATGAAAAGTATATAATATGATTGTATGTATAAAACATTTATTTATAGATAAAATTTAACTTATCGGCTCCGTAATTTTATCCTAGGCACTTTACAATTGTTTATCGCATGTTCTTTTTGGCGCCATCTACTTTTTTGAGCGTAATTATCAGAATAGGTTTATTGATCTATTGCATTTAATAAACATGTCTCCGATACATTTAAAGAATGTAATTTGTTAAATAATAAATGGTAGAGTAAGAAATGTATATAATTATACATTCTGTATTATGTACATTTGTGTTTTTATCTGTAAAGTCATTCATTTACAGATAAAAACACAACTTAAATGCTTAAAACTTTTCTATAAGCACTTCAAAAAATGCCTAACATTTTTAATTTGGTACTACCGACGTTTTTTTTATTTTTATTTTTAACGGAATTGTCTTAGTAATTGTAGATTTCTTAATTTTCTGTTGTAAGTTTAATTTCTAGCTTCATATTGAAACATATAGTTATTTTTTCCTTATTATTCAAAACTGAGAACATGCAAAATAAGTCAATATTTCGTTATCAAGCGCAATGAATTCACCAAGAAACTTTTTAAACTAATCTTCAATAATAAACTATCATTTTTATATATTGAGAAATTTTACTGTGATGATTCCACTTTTTATCTATTTGATTGGAACTTTATTTCTCAGGGGCATGTGTTTTAGGAGATAAGGATGGTTAATATATTATTAATATATAATTTATATAATAATTATAATATATATATATATATATATATATATATAAATTATTATTATTTATAATATGTAAGAACAATTTTTGAACTCAACAATTAAAAATTAAATATATTAAATTATTTACTTTTTTTGGACCTTGTTAAGTATTTAATTAGTTTAATAATGATAGCTTAAAATAATCAAGAAATACGAAGTGGCAATAAAAACAGAGAAAACGTGGCTTTATCAAAAATTTAATTTTTTTTAATAAAAAAATTCACAAATCTTAATTTATTTTACTTCTATAAAATTGGTTATTTTAAAGGCTGAATAAACACAATGCTTGTAAATCTTCCCAGTGAAAATACAATTATTAAAAAACAAAATAATCAAACTAAGACTATAAAACTTGGAATTGCAAAATGAATGGGTCCGCAGATGTAAAAGAAAAGACAATGTTAACCCTTTAACGCGCAGTGTCCTCGCCTTGAGGACACCAAACTCTGACGTTTTGACTGTTGCCAGTCACGAAGAATAGATTTGATTTCTATAAAAAATAGTTGCGGGTGACATAGCTCCACGAGAATCCTTTACTTTTTATCACGTCATTTCCCGTAAAAAAAAATGATCGCGATTCTTTTTAACAGCACTGACATCTGCTGAAATATGGAAGAATGCGAGAACAAGTGGATAAATTGCCCAATGCTGAAAAAAGGGCAGCCGTTGCCATCGCTCGACTTAACTACCAGCAAGAGGGCGGACGATCGAAACGTTAATCGCGTGCCACAGATCTAGAGACCCCTTTTTTGACGACAGCTGGCAGTGCCGCACAGCCAGCTGTCGTCAAAAAAAGGGGTCTCTAGATCTGTGGCACGCAATGAAGGTTTCGATCGTCCGCCCTCTTGCTTGTAGTTAAGTCGAACGATGGCAACGGCTGCCCTTTTTTCAGCATTGGGAAAGGGTTGCGCCTCAAAGGGTTAACCCCAAAAATGCTCGAATGTGCAGCGAACACTTCGAAGAAAGCCATTATATTGATGTCTTACAAAACAGACTTTTAGGTCTGCCTATAAAAAAAAAATTAAAAGATTCCTACAGTTAATTTACCTTCTTTTAAATTGGAAGAAAAAACAACTCCTAGATCAGAAAGGCAAAAAATAACAGGAAAGTTTCGGAAGATGCTTTCAGTAGACTAAGTAAAATTTAAGTCCTAAGAAAATACGATCAGAAGATACAATAAATGATGATGATGAAGTAAACTTGAACGAAAGTTCAACGAAGGACAGTTGTAAAAACTGTGATGCACTGGAAGAAGAAAACAGCAGTTTAAAAATTGAGTTAGAGTGTGCAAGAAGGAAATTAACAATATTAAAAAATAAAAATCGTCGTTCATTTAAAATCATGGCACAGAAATTAAAAAGAACCCTTCTGTATAAAAAAAAATAAAAACATCTGAAATTGGAAAATTAAAAAGGAAAGTATGCATCCTGGATAAAGAGAACAGAAAATTAAAGAATCTAAACGAAAAATCTTTTTACTTTATTAAAATATTATAGAAAGTACTTATATAATTGTTTTGCACCTTAAAAAATTAGTTAATAAAGTAAAACAATAAAATTAACTATTTTACATTAAATCTTTTTAAAAATATCAGCTTTAAGCATTATTAGAATCGACTTTACAGACGAAAAGAAAAAATTAGTTTTTGTGTTTCTATCGGCGATCTTCAATTGGTCTTTCATTTCAAAAAAAAAATTATCATCTTCAACACTTTTAATAAGACGGTGAAAAGTTTCTAGTCCTATTACAGCATCCGGAAAACTAAGAATTTCTGCAATCTCTTATTCAGTTTAGCTCATTTCTTAATTTTCTGTAACCTCATGAATTTCATGCACTGTCAGCATTTCACTGGCCAATGCCATACTTTTTCAGTCCTAAAAATTGATTTTTCAAACAGTAATAAGAAAGGAAAAAAAATTAAAAACAAAACAAAAAACGAAAGTCACATGTAAACACGCTCTGAATGTAAACTTAGAAGTGAAAAAGGACTTTTTAAGCAGGAAAGTGTTTGGAACGAAACTTTTTAAACGGGTTGTTTTCACATTGTAAGAATAGGAAAAAATAGGGAACCGCAAATAAGAACTTTTTAGGCGGGAATTTTTTTAATGGGTTTTACTGTATATTTTTTAACATTTAAACACACACACACACATATATATAAAGAAAGTTGGTGCATAGTGTTTTATTTTGAATGATTCTTTTCTTTCTTTTTTTAGAAAACAATCCTATATTCATTACTTTATCTCAAAACAGAAAATCTGGTTTCTACTTGAATATATTTTTGAGAGCCTATGTATATTATATATTACTAATAGAAAGGGATTCACAGAAGCAAAAATTATTTTAATTTTTTCTAAAAATATATCACACTAAATCTTAAATGTCATAGATAACATTTTAAGTGAGAAAAATCTAATAAAAGTCATTGAGAAAACATTATCTCCACGACTTCTCCCTCGCACGCGGGAACCATACTACGTCATCAGTTATCCCCCCTGTCTTCACTTCTCGCAGGCGATTGACCCAGCCCTTGTGATTCTATAGCCCTGATGAGAGGGTGGCTTTCGCAATGCACGTCTCTCTTCCGCCAAATCGTTGGCTCCCTCCTGTTTTCGCCAAGTGCGTGAAGTCTTGAGGGTTTGGGAAAACGCAGCCCGGTTCGGGCCCGGGCTCGGGCTCGGGCTTTCGGGCTCGGGCTGATCCCGTCTCATCTCTACCGGAAGCTAGCAGCCAGACATTTGGTAAGTTCAAAGTTCAAATACTGTACTGTTTTTAAATCTTTAATTGTGCAATTAAATTTTATGAGCAATGAAGTATCGATTAAAAAGTTTTATTTTCAGTTCTTATTTATTATTATAATTGATTAAATGATTTTAGTTGCATTATTACGACTTATTTGAAAGATTAGTTTTTTTGTTGACAAGTCGAAATGTATTTTAAAAACTAAAACTGATAGAAGCAGTTTTTAAAAACTAAAACTGTTATAATGTACAGTTTAAAAGGTGATTGAAGTTCATAATCATACTTTATTTAAATGTTTTGAGGTTATTTATTTTTATTTTATAAAAAATACCCAAATTTGCGTTATCACATGACATACTTTTTTTTTTTTATGAATGAGTACCTGTAGAATATTGTATTTGAATCACTTAAAATAGAGAGAGGAAGAGGTTGTGATTAATATACGCACATTGTACATTCCTTTAAACATACAAGTACAACAGCATCTAATTTCATAAAGCTTCAAACATTTCAATAATACATAAATATTTTCTATTTAATAATCTAAAACACATTTAAAACAAATATTCACTAAAGATTTTTCATAAAGGTATATTTTTTGTAATAAGAAAGGATGGCAAAACAATATTGTGTATTACTACTCTAGGAAAATTATTTTTAAATAATTGAAAATTCTAATAAGAAAGATGAAATGAATCATGCTCAAACGATGATTCCTGAGACTAGCAGCAAGATATGTTTGTTTGTTTGTGGATTAAGGCCGATTGACTGCACTAGGGTCCTTGGCCTATAGTAGGGATGCTCACCGTGGGGACTTTCTAAGGGATTCTAGCTCGTATTCAAACGAGGTTTCGGAGAAAACCATGCAAGGGGCAAGTTCAAAGACTAAGCGTATACATGTACAATTGTTCAATTACATTTCCATAACCATTACAGCATAGCATGAATTTTTACATTAAACTGTTATAAAGAATTTTTACTTTACACTACTGGCCAAAAGTATTGCAAGTTAGAGAAATCTAACCATCGTTTCAAGAATAAGCCCAGAAAAAAATGGACAGGAAATTTGCCAGATTTAAATATTTTTGAGAATTTAATTATGTAATTGGAAATAATACATCTGAAAATTACCAAAAAAAAAAAAAAAAAAAAAAAAAAAAAAAAAAAAAGAACAAAACGAGACATTCCGGAAACAATAATTTTAGTTGGCACCATGAAACACCGAAGGAAGTGTTGGAAAGCATTGTGGATATCGTATCTAAAAGAGTGGCTGTTGGGATCCAAGTCAAGGCTGCTCAGCAACATAATAAATGATCTTTAGTTCAATTGCATTTATTTATTATCCTCTTTTTGCAGAAAAACTTGAAATTAATGCTTTATTTAATTTTATTCCGGCAAGCCAAAATGGATTATGATTCCTATAATAACCTATATATTTTTATGCTATTTTTTTCAATAAATTAAATAATTATTTTTGTTCTTTAACTTAATATCTTGTCTTTGAAGTGATTAATTTAAAATGTTGACATTAAAAAATATTAATTATATTGATTTTTACTTTTGACGGGGGACAGGGGCCTTAATCTTGAAACGGGTTAGATTTCTGAAACTTGCAATACTTTTGGCCAGTAGGTGTAAATTCTTATAATTTTTTAATTAAATAAATGGATTTTATTTGAATTTATTTCTTAAATATTTAATACATGTTTAAATGGAACAATGTAAATTGTTATAACGCTCACTTCGTTTAAAAACTGATTTCATTTAAGTTTATACTTCATTTACTTACACTTTATAATTTTTTTTTTTTTTGCAGAGAATATTTATTTATTTATTATTCATTGAAATCATCGACATATATATATATGATATAATTTCTTTTAAGAATTATTTACCACAAATATTTATATTTGGAAATATTAAAAAGGGTGGGAGGGGGAATGGGGAACATGTTATAAATAATGTATGCATATGTCTTTAATAAAATCCAGTGGAATAGTATATAATGTCATAACGATTGAAACTTCTCGATATCATATAAATATAGTCTAATTAATAACCTAATGTAAGTGGAATGGAAAATTAATATTCAGTAAAACAATATCAAACGAGTAGATTTCATTTTTTCTTCGATAACGAAAGTAAAGCTACTGTATCTACTTATTACTGTAGGAAACTTTTTGAATGAAAATTGTAATAAGAAAAATGAAATGAACCATTTTCATTTAGCGATTCCCGAGACTAGCAGCGAAACATTTGGTAAGTTCAAAGATTACATGTTTACATCTGAAATTTTTCCATTAAATTCCAATGACTATTAAAGCATAACACGAATTTTAATATTTAATTGTGAAAATCCCTTTACTCTAGTAATGTGGATTTTGTTTTCCTTATTATGAGTCATTTCAAAAATTATATTAATTGTATAATTATATCAATTAATATTTTTCAAATAGATTCGTGAATCTTAATATTGAGAGAAAATAATAAGGACGCTTTATCTTTCAATATTTTGCAAACTTTTAACAGTATATAAATTTCGTAAAATTTAAAAATACATACTTCAATTTTATTAATTTACTTTTAGTGCTTTCCTGATCACGGGGCAGGGGAGTGATAAGGGAAGCAGTTCAAAGAAGGGGGGGGGCGTAAAACATCTCACATATGAAGGGCGTAAAGCATCTCTCATATGAAGGGGCGTAAAATCAGTTCTCGCCTACGCCTGTAAAATGCCTAAAACAGGCCCTGCTGATGCCGGCAGACACAGAACTGGCCTGCTTACAAGCGTCTAGCACCCGCCGGATCTACTTTGGCACCATTCAATGCGCATGCTCGTAGACTTCATTCCCTTCATACAGGGTTCAAAATTCGATCCGCTCAGGAAATGAATGGTGTCGCCATCTAGTGATTACTTTTGGAAACTTTGTATTTCTCATAATAATAAGAAATTTTGAAAAATTTAGGATTAGCTTTGAACTTTGTTTATTTTTCCTTTTGTATTATAAAAAAATTTCTTCAAATATTTATTCTTTCTGATGATCTTGGAATTACCAATTGCTTGTTAATTAAAATTATGTATTAAGTAATTTTTACATAAGTTAATTATTTTTTTGATATATTATATAGTAAATAATTTTAGCAGATTTTGGAATATTTAGTTTTAAATAAGAATGGGTACAGCTTTAGTATGGTCCCTTTGGCGCGCTTTATTTTTGGCGACTTTTTTTAGCGCGATAAAGGATGCCAATATGGTAACCCCGCCGTCAGATGCTCCGGAGCGGTAACCCTAACCTCCGGCGAAAAGTGGATTCTTCCGTGACGTCACGGATGCGCTCGTGTTCGTCCGGCGAATCGCGACCGTTTGTTCCTTTCATGAACTTTTTGAGCCCCGTATATCTTAGCCCGCGAGGTTTGAGTGCAGTGATCCGCCATTACAATGTGCTTTATGGTTTTATTTTAATGGCTTTATTTTACATTAAATTTTATTATTATTTATTTATTTTTGAAATTTAAAATGGATGTTCAGGTTCATACTAACTATTTATATACAGTTTTGTATGAATAAACATTCTTTTGATAGTACGTTTCAGGTTAATATTTTCGTTCTCGATTGTTTATTTGCTAAGGGTAGAAGCAACAAATAATTACGTTATTAATATTTTATGCAGTGAAATAATTTTAGATATTTTGATTTTATTTCCATATTGCAATAATTTAGAGATTTTAATCAAGGTATGTGATAAGCATTGTTTGTTTTTATTTGTTATTATTATCTTTGTTTATTTGTTAATGGTAGGAGCAACAAATAATTCCGTTATTAATATAATATTTGATATTTTGATTTTATTATTTCAATATTGAAACAATTTAGCGATTTTAATTAAGGTATGAGATAAGCATTGTTCGTTATGATTTGAATTAGTTCTTTATTTTGCTTACGTAGTCTTCTGTCAGAATGCTAAAATGTATTTTAATTTTTTTGTCTTTTTTATTTGTTATTTTTGTGAGGTATTGCCTTTAGAATATTATTTGTTTGCATTGTTTAATTTAATCTACTAAAAAGAGAAAGGGGGGGTTGAGGGGGGCACAGCCCCCCTCACACAAAAAGAAAAGTTATTAAATTTTATTAAACCGAATCTATATGTACATATAAGCTTGTTATCTGTTTAATTTTTTTTTTCATAAAAATATTTAAAAGCCATTAAAATAAATCATAGCAAAATTAACGGCGACGATCAATTATCTCGGAACCAGCGCCATCCGATCCGCCATATTGTTTACAATTGGCATCGGCAAGGCAAACTTGGGTTGGCGACAAGATTTTGTCGCCAAATCAAAAAATCGCCAAAAAGGGACCATACTCAAGCTGTTCCTAAGAATGGCCTCACACACACAATCTCGTTTTTATTTTTATATCCCAAATGTCTCCCATCTAGTGATTAATTTTGGAAACTTTAATTGTATTTCTCCGTAATAAAAAGAAAATATATCAAATAGTTATATTCTTTACTGATAATCTATAATTAACAATATTGTAGCTGTTTAATATTCCTACATAAGTCAATAATTTTTAAAATAGCTTATTAAGTAAATGATTTTTTTGATATATTATATAGTAAATAATTTTAGCAGATTTCGGAATATTTAGTTTTAAATAAGAATGGCCTCACACACACAATCTCGTTTTTATTTTTATATCTCAAATGACCCCCATCTAGTGATTAATTTTGGAAACTTTGATTGTATTTCTCCGTAATAAAAAGAAAATACATCAAATAGTTATATTCTGTACTGATAATCTATAATTAACAATAGTGTAACTGGTTAATATTCCTACATAAGTCAATTATTTTTAAAATAGTTTATTAAGTAAATGATTTTAGCAGATTTTGAAATATTTACCATGAACTGCCATTGACTTGTTGACCATGTGTGCCTTGAACTTGTTTTTGTAGCAGTTTTGTATTTGTGATAAGTTAAAAAACATAATACTGCATATCACCTCCTGTCCCCCTACCGCCGAAATTTAATTTAGCACGACATATCCCCTTTCAAAATTTTTTTCTGCCTACGACGTTGGACATATATGCATTTTTTTGAATTTTAGAGGGGGGGGGGACTGCCCCCTCCTTTTGTCTGTATATAATATTTTATGTATTCTCCAATTTTATGCAATCGGAAATTTGTTGAAAGATTATGAAAACTATCTTTGCTTATTAGATGTTTTAGTTTAATCTTGTGAAATTTTAAAACATCTAACACAAAAATGAAATACAGCCGAACCTCGATTTAACGTACTTTGATTTGCACAAACAATTGCTTGAAAAAGCAATTGGTAATTCCAAGATCATCAGAAAGAATAAATATTTGAAGAATTTTTTTATAATACAAAAAGAAAAATAAACACAAGTTCAAAGCTAATCCTAAATATTTAAAAATTTCTTATTATTATGAGAAATACAAAGTTTACAAAAGTAATCACTAGATGGAGACACCATTCATTTCCTGAGCGGATCGAATTTTGAACCCCGTATGAAGGGAATGCGCATTGAATGGTGCCAAAGTAGATCCGGCGGGGGCTAGACGCTTGTGGTCTGCTTCCATCGAAATCACATGGCACAGTGGTTATGCCACTGAAAATGGCAGACGGCCGAAGTGTGAAGGTCCCGGGTTCGGGTCCCATCGTCCGGCTGTCGATCTAACGGTCTGGGGTTTTGGTAGGTTTTCTCCAGATGTAACGTGAATACGCGTTAGAACCCCTTAGAAAGCCCTCCTACCCAAGGCACCCCCCATCCTAGGCAGATACCCCGCGTGCAGGTTTGCCTTAACACACACAACACAACACATCCATCAAAATCAACTGAGATCTTCATTCCTCACGAGCGCGACTCTGCTGCCATCTACTGAGCAGCAAGGACATTTTAAAAGTTAAATTTAACTTGAGGTGATAAGTTTCAATGTTCACTTCATAGCGTATTACGAAAGTTCACTTTTCAAAAAAAAATTTAATTGCAACACCAGTTTCTGATACACTACCTGAAAAAGCTTTGATGATTGGCACAGAATTGCACAATAATACATTGGATGTGTGACGTATTGAATGAAAAGAAGTTTGTAACTGGAGAGAAATTGATCTACTTTCAAGAAGAGTGTATAGAAGAAAGTTTCGAATCAGTTAAAGATAAGTCATCTGATGACTATGTATTACTAAAATTAATATTAATTTTCGAACCACTTTACAAAAACTTTAAATATAAGTAACGCGCAAAACAGACTCAGCATAGTGGTGTAATGGTTGGAAAGGTGGAATTCCCCTAGTAGCAATGACTGCTTGTTTTCTGCTCGGTCGTTCATCGACTCATCGCTAACTCATCGACTCGTCGAATTCAGTCATCGGCAAGTGCACTTTTGTTAATCTGCAATAGATGAATTTTTATTCATGGATAGAAGTGATCTAGACGAGCAGTTTCGCCGATGGGAAACCGAAAAACAATATCTTATCCGAAACTGCAGCTCTATAGTCAACGGGCCTTGCAAGTGTCCCCAGTAGTTTACACTTTACCCAAATTCCTATAAATATTTGCGTAATTTAGATGTGCCTTTGCATAATCTAAGGGTAATTTTGAACAATTCTTGAATTAATCGCATAATTTACTTCAAATTTCTTGTATTGGGGTTGGGAGGGGGCGGGAGGGGTATCGCCCCCCCTTGCCCCCTCCCACAAAATTTAAATTTGAAAAGAAATATTTACAAAAAAATGTAAGTATTTATTATATAAAAATCGTTTGTAATATTTAAATAATTTTTAGAAAAAGTGTTTAAAAAAATCTATTTGAGCGTCAGCTGCATTATAAGAAAAACGGAAACTTCATTACAATGAGCAACTCTTTTGAAAGCTCTTTAATGTAAACAGCAAGAAGAGAAATCAGTTAATTTTTAAAAGTTATCCAAGAAATATGAAAGTTAAAATCACACTAAAATTCCTATACAATTGGCAATATTGTTTTTTAATTATTAATTATGAATGTTGTTGCTACTTACACACATTGGTAAAAAGTGAAATTAATTTCTTACCAATCGAATAATTTATTTGACTATTATTAATAATAGCTGAACAACACTTTGTCAAAATTTCACCCGAAGTCCCAATCTGAGACTAAAATAACCGTTACTTCACACTTTGCCTTGTATATGACAAGATTCGATGGTCTAGGGGTAGCGCACTGATCTCGTAATCAGTACGCTCAGTGTTCGGGCCCGGGGGAGGAAGAATTTTTTTTTTTTTTCCAGAAAAACGGAAATTTAGCATACAAAAAACGAAAATATAATAAACAGAACGGGCATTTTTTGAAAATTTTGCTGCCAGTCGTTTATTTTTTATTAACAAATATATTTTACACAGTTTATCGGTTTCTTTTCGTTATTTCATCGGTGTCATCGGGAAACGATGATCGGCTTTATGGTCTCCCGAGCGGACATTTTGTACCAGTTGCCGATGAAATTTCCCCTTTTTGGGATGAAAAGCCGTGATCGGCCATTGCTCCTTCTCCTCGGATTTAACTCACCCGCCTCTCATCGACCGATGAGTTATTGCTACTAGGGTCGGTTCTGGAGACTCAGTATCGAGTCTCCAGCCTCCAACCTCCAGCCTAGCTGCGCTAGCCTTTTTTTTTTTTTCCTCTTACTGTTTTTAAATATAACTATACTGGTAAATAATTCATTTTTCAGTCAAGTAAATAATTTACATACCTTTTATTCATTTATTACTTATTTATTTATTTTTTGTAGCTACTTATTGATATTTTTATTAATATTTAAAAATTATTTCTACTTGCAAAATCTTTACTTTGGAATCAGAATTTTACGCATTCAAAATCATTCACTTTTAACACTCGCAAAACTCAATGTTTCTTTAAGGTACATTTCTTTTTGTATCTATTTAATAAAACACAACTAAAATGAAATCTTAGACTTGAGGAACATCGCTGATGCCGGCAGACACAGAACTGGTCTCTTCCCTCAAAATCAACTGAGATCTTCATTCCTCACGAGCGCGACTCTGCTGCCATCTACTGAGCAGCAAGGACATTTTAAAAGTTAAATTTAACTTGAGGTGAAAAGTTTCAATGTTCACTTCATAGCGTATTACGAAAGTTCACTTTTCAAAAAAAAATTTAATTGCAACGCTAGCTTCTGATACACTACCTGAAGAAGCTATGATGATTGGCACAGAATTGCACAATAATACATTGGATGTGTGACGTATTGAATCAAAAGAAGTTTGTGACTGGTGAGAAATTGATCTATTTTCAAGAAGAGTGTAGAGCACTGGCGTAGCCAGGATTTTGTTTCGGGAGGGGCACAGAGAGTTTTGTCCAACTAATTAATTTTCTAATTATTAATTGTAATTAGAAATATTTTAATCATTAATTAATCTTAAATTAAAAAATATAATTAGTAGTTATAATCAGAAATAATATTTTAATTAATTCTAATTATAATATTACTTAATTAATAATTTCACAAAAATATCCTTAAATATATGTTTAAAGATGCTATTCAGTATTTATTTCGCGAGTTAATTAATAATTCTTCAATATAATTATCTCTGTAGATAGATGCTTATGTACCGGTTTGTCTGGCGATTATCTCAACCAGATAAGTTTTTTTTTTTTTTTTTTTTTTTTTTTTTTTAAATCCAGGCCCGTATCTTCTACTACAATAAGTCTTATTCTACAATATATATATAAAGGAAGATACTGAAAAGAAAACTAAATACATGATTTTTAAATCTCAATAAACGACCGTATGAAAAAAATATTTGTATGTAAAATTTTCTTGTTATAAACAGGAAATGTATAATCTATCCCGGATTTTCAATCAGCTCATTTGCAGCTGCATATAACTAATACATACAGGTTGATTCAAAATTAGTGTGACCTATTTTAAAAGCGTATAATTATTTATGGTAAATTTTAACTTACCACCAGTTTTATTTTAAAAATTAAACGTTTAAATTACCAATCGAACTACTTTTATCAGTGGAAGTAAATTTTGGCTCCAAATTAGATCCTCAAACCCGAAACGAAATTTTTAAGCTTTTGTAGAGTGTTTGCTCAATTTCTGTTATAAATAAAGCATTTAAAATTCAGAAAAGGCATTTTTCTAATGTATAACTATCTAAACTTTGAAAAGAAATAAAATTTGGCTGGCAATAAAGAGCTTCAGTGGGAAAATGTGGATGAAAGGAAGTCCTTGGTGAAAAAGAAAAAAAAGAAGTTGAAAAGACTTATCGTTGTAGAAAATCCTCTTCCTCAAAGAACTTTAGAAAAGAAACTACAAGTATCGCAATCGACAATTTGTCGTCAGATAAAGAAAATTGCCTATAAAAATTGAAGAAACTAGTTTGTCATCAAATGTCTGCAAACACTGTAGAAAAACGAAGAAAACGTTCTTGGACTCTGTATTTAATGTTACGCAAAGGTAGATACAAAACATGGATAACATCTGATAAAGCGTTGTTTCGTCTGTAATTCACAACTGGCAAAAGGAGGTTCAATATATTTCACGCGAACAGCGTCGCAAAGACGCAGCTGTTTTGCAGAAGGCAAGTTGGACGTTAGGTACTGTGGTATGGATGGGAATGTCCTCTCAAGGCTTAATAAAACCATTTTTTGTAGAACCAAAGGTTAAAATTGATGTTAAATACTATCAGAATAAAATTCTGGAGCAGATTATCAAAGAAAGTAAACGTCTTTACCCCGAAGAAAACTTTGTTTTACACGAAGATTCTGCACCAAGTCATACTGGAAGATCAACTGTCAAATGGCTGAAAGATTTGAAAAAGAAAAAAAAAAAAAAGAAAGAAAAAAAAAAAACCCTTTATTTCTCCTGAAAAATGGCTACCATCATCCCTTGACTGTGCTAATTGCTATTATTCTTTTTATGGGATACTTGAAAGAACAATTAAATAGACGCAAGGTAAGAGTACTTTAAGCGCTTTAAAAAGCAATCAAAGAGGAAGTTGGAAAAATACCTCCAAAAATGGTCTAAAAAGCTCTTTTGGCTTGACCTAAACGTTTACGTAAAATGTACTATGCTAAAGGAAACCACATTGAAAATTTCGTGTAAATAACTTAATTCGATAAAAAATTTTTATGCTCTGAAATTGGTCACGTTATTTTTGAATCAGCCTGTATTTTATAATGAAGATCGCGCAAACACAAACCTATTATTATTTTTATAATTAACAGCCACAGAACAGCGACGCTAATTTAAAAAAATAAACCTTTAATTATAATGCACAGGCTGTACTAACTCAGTTTCTTATTAAATTAATAAGTCAAAATGTACAGTTTTATGCAGTAACACATAATTAACCTAGAAAATCTTATGACTGGATTTTTTTATTTATCTTTTTATTTTTTCAAAAAGCTTGTTTTTAATATAATGTTGCTCACAAATTTAAGATAGTCTAAATAATACAGATACAATATTAAAATAAGAAAGATATAGCTTGAAGAAAATCATCCAAAACTCTTGTTTCTGGAATAAAGTTGATCACTAGAATAAAATACCCTACACAATTCAAATAATATATTAAAATAGCAAAGATATGACTCAAGGAGAATCTTCCAAAACTTTGCCTTTCTGTATAAGGTTGGTGACAGGATTAGAATATTATACGTATACAATGCAGACACAATATTGAAATAACCCAAACATCACTTGAAAAAAAATTCCGAAACTCTACTCTTTGGAATAAGGTTAATCACAAGATTAAAATTTTCTGCACTTTGTTAACAAAATACGTATTAAAACAACACAGACGTCACTAGAAGAAAATTTTCGAAAATTCTGGCTTTTGGAATTAAGTTGGTTCAAAATATATAGAATTTTTCTACTTACCCAGACAGCACAGACAACTTGCATCAAACTTGCAGCAAGCTTGATTTATCAAGTCAATAAACTTGAATTAAGCTTGAAAATTTCAAGCGTGTAAGCTTAATGCAAGCTTGAATCAAGTGTTTTAGTTTACACTTGCCCAGCTTGTATTAAGCTTGACATAGCAAGCTTAATTTCAAGCTTAAAAATTTTTCCTAAAAAAAAAATTCCTAAATACACGGGGCGCTCGTCGGCGAACTCGCCTCGCATATTTTATTTTTCCACGCATTTTCCCCTCTACGCTGAAATTTCAAGTTACTTTAATCTGTTACCATCAAGCGTCCGCATCGAACTCGGTATCTAAGGGTTGGGAAGCCAGCGTCCTAACCACTCGACCAACCTGAGTTACGCTGATATGACTAAAGTTTGAAGTGACTGCTATGGTTATCACGCCGTTTTCCGGCGAGATCGATCAATGGCCGATGTGTTGATCTGTTTCTTTTATTTTTCCATGGGATGAATCAAAATTAAAATAATGTAATGTTAATGTATTAGTAGAGTCTCTAAATCATTAGAGACTCTACTAATAGGGAAATAAGCATAATATAAACTTAAAAGCAGCACACGTTTTAAAACTTTCACTATCGCGACACTTATGTTGGGCAATACTGGCCAAAATCGAGACAAACGACTGATTTTGAAATCAGTTTCGTAGTATAATTGTATTTTATTTTGAAGAATTTCAATATTTGGAAATATAGAATCTTTTTTTTTTAATTCTATGGTCAAGTACATTTATGACTGATGATAAATTATTTGTTATGTGAATGTGGCTTTCCAAATCAAGCAGTAATCAAGTTCTATTCAAGCTTGACAGTTCAAATGACTTCTCCAAGCTTGCTGCAAGCTTAAAATGAATTGAACTGTCAAGCTTGTATTAATACGTCAAATTAAAAGAAATGTCAAGCTTGATTTAAGCTTATGTGCTGTCTGGGAAGCAGTCTTAAAAAATATAATTAATTGCAATTTTTCGACTTGAATAAGTGTTGAGTTGTTAATTAAATCTCTTCAAAGTACATCTTACATAATATTGGGAAGATTAAATGGTAAAAATACACCGGATTTGATTTCTTTTTTAAAAAAGAGGGGGGGGGGGGAACAGACGCACAAAACTTTCCAGAACGGATAAGTTCGTAAAATTATTGAGGGGGAAAGGGTTGCATTCATCGCTAGTTGGTGAGCCATAAGTCAGGGGGTTGGGCACTAGAGATGAGAGATGAGATGGACTCAACCCGAGCCTGGTTTGGGCTCGGGCTGAGAGTGCTTGTGAGAAATTTCTCTTTTATTGAACGCATTCCTTGTAAACGGATTTTAAAAAGTGATTCATGGGGGAAATAAACTAATTAATATTATTTGATAAACTTTAATATAACGAATTATGTAGTGCATTAATAATTCGCTATTATATTTGTCTTTAATTTGCACAAACGGCAAATTTTTTGATATTCTACCAATGAAGTCATTGACTTTTATATACCTATTAGCTGAAATTTCGGGCTCGGGCTTCGGCACCCTACATAAGTACAAAGTTTTAACGTACAGTTTAAAAAACAAAAAAATGAAAATAGGTCTGTTTAATTGCTTAACTTATTTCTAAGAAAAATATATTTAATAGAAAGTCACATTTTAATGAACAACTTAATGTCTTATTTTAGAATAAGAAAATAACGGTATTAAGCCCCGATTTTTCAGATTAATTTCAAAGCAAAACTGCTGTTCTCATAGGTTGCGGTTTTAAATGACAAAGGAAAGCACTTAGGAATATTTAATTTTTTTTTTAACTGTGAGTAGTAAAAATATTAAGAAGAAAACATTACTGAGAGTAATTTTTATTTAAAAAATACAGACTTAGTGGACTGTTGATAGACCTTATTTAGTCGTGAGCCGGATATCCGGTGATTGTGATTCGGATATTCGATGATATTTCGGTTATTGATAAATCAGCCGGATATCAAGTGCATCCCTAGATATTTCAAATATTCATTTATATTTTACCAGAGCCATATAAAATAGTATTTATAAAGTTTTATAAAACTTTAGAACAGAAAAATGAATTACAGATTTACCCTCTTGTCAATTGAAAGGGTGGGTATAAAGGAAACATTTCTTAAATTATACATATTAATGAAAATATGATAATACAAATTTTTCAACATACTTAAGAAGATATTATGTCGTATGTATTATGTCATCGTTTATATTATCATTTAAAAACACACAATGAAATATTGAGTATTTACTTTAGTTTCCTTTCTTGATGTGCTTTCTGAAGTTTTCTGCAAATATCTGTTCATCTATGGCTTTTTCCGTTTCCTGTAGATTTGAGTCTTCATTGTTAGCAGGCAAACTATGTATAATTTTTGGAATTTTATTAAAAATTCCTCCTATACTTCTACTCAACGGGCACTTTCTTGAGGCTATAATCTCTATTCGAACCCACCAACTGGACAGAGCAACACACTAGTCAAAAACACGAGCGTCTGGAAATTGGGAATGTAGGGGAAAGTGCCAGCATGTGCCCCTCCTTGAAATTTTATCATTAGTAGGAAGTAATATTTTTGTATACACCATACTTTAAAAATACCACAGGTGACCATGAAAGCTGATAGCACTTGGGGATACATACTTCACAGGGTATAACGGTAACGAACTGAGGTTATAGGGAGGGGGAAATTTTTAGTATCCCGGGAGTAGGCTATTGCCCAGATGTATATTTTCTGTTGTGTAGGCGTGTCGAAAGTCACCTCGCGTTAGTGATTAAAGGCACTTTTTAACCTTTTTATTGACTTGTTTTTTAATTCGTTCTCAATGTGAAAGGATCTAGAAAACGTTTATCAGGAAGATTAGACAAATATCACACAACAAGGATTATGAGACGATCCATTTTTACAAATTGCAATATATATATAACAACTGAAAAAATTTCGGGGGGGGGCACGGGCCCGGTGGGCCCCTCCCTGGCTACGCCAGTGGTGTAGAGAAGAAAGTTTCGAATCAGTTAAAGGTAACTCATCTGATGACTATGTATTACTAAATTAATATTAATTTTCGAACCACTTTACAAAAACTTTAAATGTAAGTTACGCTCAAAACAGACTGAGCATCGTGGTGTAATGGTTAGAATGGTGGTTTTCGGTTCTAGAGACTCAGTATCGAAACTCGTGCGGCGCTAGCGTTTTTTTTTTCCTCTCACTGTTTTTAAATATAACTATACTGGTAAATAATTCATTTTTTAGTCAATTAAATAATTTACATACTTTTTTTTTCATTTATTTTTTATTTATTTATTTTTTGTACCTACTTATTGGTTTTTTTATTATTATTTAAATTTTATTTCTACTTGCAAAATCTTTACTTTGGAATCAGAATTTTACGCATTCAAAATCATTCGCTTTTAACACTCGCAAAACTCAATGTTTATTTAAGGTACATTTCTTTTGTATCTATTTAATAAAATACAACTAAAATACAATCTTAGACTTGAGCAACATCGCTGATGCCGGCAGACACAGAACTGGTCTGCTTCCAGAGGCGGTTCCAGACTGTCAGTTTAGAGGGGGTCACTCCGAATGACGAGGGTCGTCTGAAGACTTCTTGAGGCCCTGGACCCTTATGCAAATGTAGGCCCCAAAGAGGTGGATAACTAGGCAGAGCCCGATCTATGACCAGTATGGGCCCCCATCTATGAAATTCGTTAAAACTGGGCCCCGTACACTTTGAACAACTTAATAACTATTCACCCCCCCCCCTCCTCAACCCTAAATCATTGTACTTTTCTAAGATTCTATATATCCTCCCCTACAAAAGTGCTTTTAAAAAATGAATAACAAAAACAGTAAAATTATATTTAAACTTCTCGTGTGCCCCTTTTTTCCGCTTGCATCCCGGGGGGGGGGGGCAAACCTCGCCAGCCCCTAGCTTCGGCTCTGGCCCCAATGAGGTTTATCGGTGTGACGTAATTTTTCCACCAACACGTGGCCTTTCGGCTGAGTTGATGAGTAACTCTGTAATCTGATTGGCTGAAGTACATATTTTCCATCGACACATGACTGAAATAGCCTCGTCTCAGTATAAGTTTTAATATGTCAGCACTTTTTAATGGGAATCTGTGGAAAGATATCTTTTTGTAGTCATGTACAGGTTCCAGAGAGTTATTGAAACATCCATAGGCAACACAATACAGAGGCATATTTAGTATTTTTTTGATTTTGCGCTTATTACCAGGAGTCCAGCCCATAAACCTATGGAGAAAAGGTTTTTTTGTTTTCCACCGTCACGTGACTTTTATAGCCTCGAACCTAAGGAGGCGATATCCTCCATTGCGAGATTTTTATTGAATTCATTGCAGATACATGTATTCAACAAAAGCACAATTCATAATCAAATTAATTTTTAATCGAAATTTCGTCTTTTCATTTCAGATAATTTTCTGAGAATGTGTCTGGAAATAACATTTGACGATTAAAATTATTCGGATCATCACTTATTCAGGTTGAGTGGAGAATGAGACTAGGCTTCCCTTAAGACCAAGGGCCTGGATCCGGGCCCAGCTTTGGCCTATGCCGGTCTCTGAGTACCCACTCTCTCCCCGGTTTGGCCTATCCCGGTCTCCCGGTATCTAAGTCTTTGCAAATACCTTTTCAGAGTAAAATTAAAGTTTATTGTTACAATAATGGTTATTGCTACGAGATTAGGTTATTGATTAAGGCAAAGCTACACGAGAGTTATATATCTAAAGGGGATTATGCTTTAGGTGTGGACTTTTGAAGGCGTTCTAGAGCATAATCACGTTACAACTGGAGAAAATCACCCAAAACTCTAGACCGTTAGATCGACAGCAACGTGGTAGCCCAGAACCCTAGATCTCTACACTTTAGCCATCTACTACTTTCAGTGGTCTTAAGCACTCGGCCACTGTTATTGTTTCAAATCAATTGGAGAATATACATTTAAAAAAAATTTTTGAAATAGGAAAGAGTAAAAATGTTGTACACTTAAAAATAAATAAAGGTAAAAGATTAAAAATTGAACAGTGATAAATTACCATGACTGTGGAAAATCACAAGTTGGACACCCCATAATAAAAAAAAGTAATATTATAAAAAGTTAATTAAATCACCCAAGGGGAATAAGCATAAATCTGAAAGTTAGATAATTTTTTAAATAAGCATTTTAAAAAGAAGACAATGACACCTGTTTCAACTAGACAACCATGTTACTAAATGAATTTTTCTCAAAATAGATTTTTCCGTAACCACTCAAAACAACCTAATTTTTATTAATTTTATCCAGTATTTTTTTTATAACTTTTTTTCGAATTGTCGGCAGTACTTTTAATCCTGCACGAAACTTTTGAAAATATTTTTCGAGAGGAAAAATTACTCATAAAATTTATATCAGTAATTGTTATTATTCCAAATCATGAAGCATATTAATGCCCCATCCTTCCACACCAACACGCACAAAGCCACAAATAAATAAAATTGATTACTGGTATCAAAGATATATCAAATATTGAAGTATGCAGAAATATTTAACATGAATATTTCTTTAAGAATCTTTGTGAGGAATTATTATTATTATTTTTTTTATAAACGCGCATCACAGAGAAAAAAAAATTGTTTCAGAAGAAAGATAAATATTGAAAAATAAGTAATTAAGCTCCAAGTACGCGTTAACATTTTAATTCCGTTGAGAATGTTTTGGAATACATTTAGGACAAATGATATTTGTTGATCAAGTATTATCAGATAAAATCCATTTAATTTAATTGATTTACATATTAGACTTTTAAACGTTATTTCATATCCAAGCTCACAAATGATAGTGACAATTAACGTTATTTTACAGTCATTTTAAAATTCTTAATTTAAAATTAGAAACTCCTACTTTAAAATTACTTTTCAAAAATCTTAAAGTTATTCAAAAAATTAAAACTGTAAAGTTACACATAATATAATTTATTTTCATGTAATTAAAATATTCATCAAATTATTTTTATTTTTAATTAAGTTAATAATAAACTATTGTCTTGCATATGGAGCAGACTCGTATTAATACTTTAAAAACATTTGTTTTTCTGTGCCATTGAAAAATTACTGTAATATAAAATATACATTTTTTATTTAAAAAAAATTAATCAAAGCGGGAAATTTTATCTGTTTAATAAATAAAAATATAATGTATATAAATATGTATTTACCGTATCTTTCTCCATTTAGACTTTCCTGTGTAATCTCGTTAGGTAAGCGATCAGTTATTTCACTTCTATAGTATAGTCCACTATGTTTCTGGTTTTTAAAATATTTGCTCATCCGGATATTCCACTCCACAGACCTGTGTGGAGTTCTTCGGATCTTCAGGGCAGGTGGAGGGGGGGCTATATTGTTTTTTCCCCTTTTCGCTTTTCTCCTTTTCCACTGCGGGTGGAGCTGCTCACTTTAAATCATCGGATTGGCGTTTCCTTACAACTTTCGAGTCTTGCAGATGCAGACTTATTTGTCTCGCTTGTGCTTTGTCTCCGACACACAAGAAAATTACGGTGACTACTCATATTTCCAATCAATCTTCGCATATGTTTCAAGTTTAGTTCCTTGTATCCGAAATTGGCGACACTATAAACCTTTTACTTTGTCTGGGTTTAAAATGGAACAATAGTTTATGTCTGCTACCTCTGGAGTCCCAACGAGAGTTCTACACCAGAAAGCAGATGCAAGAAGTGTTTGCTTTTCCAAAACAAATCCACATGCTGTTCATTTGTGAAACACATAATGGAACTGAAAAATGGCTTTTGGGGTTGTCGGCAACTCCCTGGTAAACTAATAGCTTTCATGCCAGGAACAGGCATCACTAAGAATTTATAATGGTTCTTGACCCCCTCACTATACCCATCTTTAAACTTCTCACTTTTATTTTTTATTCCTTTAAATACCAGATTTAAAATTTTGTTCAATACTTTTCAGATAGAAATTTGATTAATTAATCTAAATTTATACATGCACTATATTTTGTATTAGACATTTAAAGGCCGGAGATGGCATCTAAAAGAAGATGTTGTGCCCACCCGAGCCGAGTTGATAAGATACTGAAGATGGTAGATAACTGAAGTATGAAGGTCCAGTGTTCTTGTCTACCGGATGGCTGATAATCTAAAAATTCAGAGTTTTGGACGGTTTTTCTCACTGGTAGTTCATCTAAACGTTCTCTAAAAAAATGAAATTATCAACTGATAAAAAAAACAAACAAACATAGTATGAAGTTAGTTTTCTAAAAAGCGACATAAAACTAATTATAAACAATAATTTTTTCAGTAATTTTTTATTTTATTATTAATGATTATAGTCATTAATTAATTGAATCAACAATTTTGAGATGTATCATTAACTTAGTTAAAAACTTAGTGTATCATAATATAGTTAAAATTTTAACTTAGAGATAGGTTTAAACTGAAAGCAAACATTGCATTAATAGATTACATTGCATTAAAATAATAGAACGAGTAACTAGATTATCATTAATTAAGAACGAGATTATTAAATTAATAATTTTAACGAAACTTAACTTACGGTTATCGTTAAACTGAATGCAAATTAATGAATCACAATGCATTAAAACAATAGAACCAATAGTTATATGTTGTTGAATTACGGCCGATTAGCTAGGCTGTAAGCCGAGACGTGGGGTGCCCTTCGTTGGGGTCTTTCTAAGGGGTCCTAACCCGTATTTACGCTGTTTTGGAGGAAACCACGGAAAACTCCGAACGATTAGGTCGGCGGACGGAACCTGATTTCGAACCAGGCACCTTCGGTCTCCCAGTTCAGAGCGCTATGCGCTCGGCCACTGATGGGGCCCAATAGTTATATAATTATAGTAAAAAAGTTAACTATAGTAAAAATTACGTTTAGCATTAAACTGAATGCAAATTTATGAAATAAAATCAAAAATGGTGGCAGGGATACTAATCTGTACTCGACCCAAATTATAAATAGAAAATTACTCAAAAAATTATTGAATATAATCAGTATTATGTCTCTTATTATAAAATTCTAACAAAAATATGTCAATTTTCTGTTACATGTTACAAAAGAACTTGCTGTGACTTTTTAATCAAATACTCTGATACTGCATGAAAGCATGTTTGTATATTTATTTACATAACTTAGTGTCAAGCAAACTTCCGAAATTCGCCCTTGAAACTAATTTATTATCTTCTGACCATACCCTTAAAAAGTAATGATATCCCCATGCAAAAACCCTTAACTGGTTAAAAATTTGTGACGCAGCATTTTACTTTATAGCTCTATGAATTTTAAATATGGGTCTTAAAAATAATGATATCGAATTTTGAGTGACGCCCTGCTGGGAATTTTAAAGATTTGTTTTTAAATTCCATTACAGTTACTTTCGTTTTATTTTCTAAAGAAGATTTACGCATTTAAGCAATGCTTTTAATTATCAAATACACTGTCAAATATATCACACTTTCACTGAGTCTATATAATGTATTCAAATGAATTTATTTCAATAATTTAATTTATCTTTTGCGTCACGCTATCCAAAAGGACAAGCAAAATTTTCATATACATTTCACTTAGTTTGGTTACTATGACACTAACTAAATATTTACGTAAATTTTACTTGCCCTTTTGGATAGCGTGACGCAAAAGATAAATTAAATTATTGAAATAAATTCATTTGAATACATTATATAGACTCAGTGAAAGTGTGATATATTTGACAGTGTATTTCATAATTAAAAGCATTGCTTAAATGCGTAAATCTTCTTTAGAAAATAAAACGAAAGTAACTGTAATGGAATTTAAAAACAAATCTTTAAAATTCCCAGCAGGGCGTCACTCAAAATTTGATATCATTATTTTTAAGACCCATATTTTAAATTCATAGAGCTATAAAGTAAAATGCTGCGTCACAAATTTTTAACCAGTTAAGGGTTTTTGCATGGGTATAAGTTACGCGCAAAATAGATTGAGCATCGTGGTGTAATGGTTATAACGGTGGTTTTCTGTTCTGGAGACCCAGTATCGAATCTCGTGCTGCGCTAGCGTTTTTTTTTTTCCTCTCACTGTTTTTAAATATAACTATCAGTGGCGGCTCGTGATCAAAAAAATAGGTGAAGAGCTTGATACCAAAATATTATGAAAAACACCTGATGCAGCCATTAATATGGGCGTCGGCAGAATATTTCCCAGGGGGGGGCAGACTACTCAAGGGGGGCAAAGACTACTTTAACGTATAGTTACCATGTTGAAAAGAGCAAAAAAGCAAGGGAAAACACTGCGTACAAAAATCCAGGGAGGGCCATAGCCCCCCTTGCCCTATGGTGACGGTGCCCATGTCCATTAAGTATGGTAATTAGGCGGTGGCACAGGCCTTTCTGCGGAAAGAAATTTTTAAACTTTCAGCGATGCATTAATTCCTAATGCCTCCACTGGTCGACCCAGGGCCCTTTTAACCTTTGAAGTGAGGGGAAGCTCAGTCTCATTTCGGGCCTTCTATCCCCTTTTTGTTTGGATTAAGTAAAGTTTTTAATGATTTTCTTTGTTAAAGGGATATTTAATTGATTTAATTATTCTAATGCTTTTTATTTGAAAAAAATATTTTTTTAATTAATTTGAAATTTACCTTAGATAAAAATATATTATTCATTATCTTCGCAATACTTTACTTAATTGTAATGAGATTTTACAGTATTTTTGAAATTACTGTAAAAAGTAAACTAAAAACATTTTCTTACTACTGAAACAATAAACTTTATTTATTTAGTCATATATTTTTCATGAGACATGGGGCTTTTTTCAGGAATTCTTTGTTCGTTTTGATGACATCATAAAAATCACAACATTGAAGTTCAGAATTAATTTTGACCTTTAGACGCTTTTTAACATTACATATTGAAAGTTTACCCCTTTCTACCGACCAAATGTTCCTGATAATAGAAAATTTTGTCTCAACTGGAACAAATATCCCAAGTATAGACATCGCATACTGAACTAATTTAGAAATGTTGCTACATGAAGTATCAAGACTTCTAAAATGCCTTAAAAATAGCTTTCCACTTCTCATAATTAAAAATCTTTACAATAACTTAGAAGATCATTTAAAAACAAAATTTTGAATTTTTATCCGTTTTGTAGTCATTTTTGAGCCCCATTCAAATTATGACGGGAAGCTTAAGCTTCTCGAGCCTTTTCGCTAATCAGGATCTATGTCGACCACGAGAAAAAACATATCTTTTATCGTCATCATTCCACCGACTAAACGGTGTTTGTAATACATTACAGACTATATCATTTACAGGAAACATAATGAAGGTGAATAAACAGAAAAGAAACTAACTATTATTATCATTAAAATTAACACAAGAAGAAACTCTAAAATTTTCAAAAGACAGCAGTAAAAATCTCGTGTGCCAAAATCTCAAACAAATCACGTGGTTTCATTTTCCTACACAAATTTGTGCTTGGAGATGCACTACGCTGGGTTTTCTCTCACTTGAAGAGATAGACCGTTTTCTGAGGGATCTCTTCACCTGATAGAAAGTAAAGCTGTAAAACTGAATGAAGCGTTTGGGGTTACCATGGCAACCCCCCCAATAAGTGCAGTAGAAGAGATAATTTTTCCTTAGCACTTCACAACTCACCCCGTCAGAACCCGCGTACCACGTGACTCTAACAATGGACCAATAGTGACACAAGTCTTTCTTTGGCCGCGCGGTTATTTCCAAAGAAAGCGCGGCAAGGGGATGGGTGGGAAGAGAGTTTGTCTTCACTGATAGTAAGAGTATGATTTAGCACATAGTCTTATGGAAATTGGGCTTTCATCAGAAATGTAAGTGTATTCTTACAGACTAAATTTGAAAAAGGATTATGGCTTGCTTACGTTACACAATTTTTTGTTACTTACAATACTTGGTGAAGAGGCACTTCACCTACTTCACCTGAAAAGCCGCCACTGATAACTATACTGGTAAATAATTAATTTTTTAGTCAAGTATATAATTTACATACTTTTTTATTCATTTATTACTTATTTATTTAATTATTGTAGCGACTTCCTGATTTTTTTATTATTATTTAAATTTTGTTTCTACTTGCAAAATCTTTCCTTTGGAATCAGAATTTTACGCATTCAAATTCATTCACTTTTAACACTCGCAAAACTCTATGTTGATTTAAGGTACATTTCTTTTTGTATCTATTTAATAAAACTCAACTAAAATACAATCTTAGACTTGAGGAACATCGCTGATGCCGGCAGACACAGAACTGGTCTGCTTCCCTCAAAATCAACTGAGATCTTCATTCCTCACGAGCGCGACTCTGCTGCCATCTACTGAGCAGCAAGGACATTTTAAAAATTGAATTTAACTTGAGGTGAAAAGTTTCAATGTTCACTTCATAGCCTATTACGAAAGTTCACTTTTCCAAAAAATTTAATTGCAACGCCAGTTTCTGATACACTACCTGAAGAAGCTGTGATGATTGGCACAGAATTGCACAATAATACATTGGATGTGTGACATATTGAATCAGAAGAAGTTTGTGACTGGTGAGAAATTGATCTATTTTCAAGAAGAGTGTATAGAAGAAAGTTTCGAATCAGTTAAAGGTAACTCATCTGATGACTATGTATTACTAAATTAATATTAATTTTCGAACCACTTTACCAAAACTTTAAATGTAAGTTACGCTCAAAACAGACTGAGCATCGTGGTGTAATGGTTAGATTGGTGGTTTTCGGTTCTGGAGACTCAGTATCGAAACTCGTGCTGCGCTAGCGTTTTTTTTTTTTCCTCTCACTGTTTTTAAATATAACTATACTGGTAAATAATTCATTTTTTAGTCAAGTAAATAATTTACATACTTTTTTATTCATTTATTTCTTATTTATTTATTTTTTGTATCTACTTATTGATTTTTTTATTATTATTTAAATTTTATTTCTACTTGCAAAATCTTTACTTTGGAATCAGAATTTTACGCATTCAAAATCATTCACTTTTAACACTCGCAAAACTCAATGTTGATTTAAGGTACATTTCTTTTTGTATCTATTTAATAAAACTCAACTAAAATACAATCTTAGACTTGAGGAACATCGCTGATGCCGGCAGACACAGAACTGGTCTGCTTCCCTCAAAATCAACTGAGATCTTCATTCCTCCCGAGCGCGACTCTGCTGCCATCTACTGAGCAGCTAGGACATTTTAAAAGTTAAATTTAACTTGAGGTGAAAAGTTTCAATGTTCACTTCACAGCGTATTACGAAAGTTCACTTTTCAAAAAAAAAAATTTAATTGCAACGCCAGTTTCTGATACACTACCTGAAGAAGCTATGATGATTGGCACAGAATTGCACAATAATACATTGGATGTGTGACGTATTGCATGAAAAGAAGTTTGTCACTGGTGAGAAATTGATCTATTTTCAAGGAGAGTGTATAGAAGAAAGTTTCGAATGAGTTAAAGATAACTCATCTGATGACTATGTATTACTAAAATTAATATTAATTTTCGAACCACTTTAACAAAACTTTAAGGGGGTTCGGGGCACAAAATTTTATTTTTTTTATTTATAGCTACTTTATAATGATTTTTTTTTTCTGAAATATATATCTATGTCAAGATACCTTTCCAAAAAAAAAAAACTCTTGAAATTATTGAAATTTAATTTTTTAAAAATTAAAAAGTTTAAAATTTAAACATTTTTTATTTTTGATATAACTGCTGAACCAATAGCTCGATTTGCATATTTCTTTCACTTTTGGACACAGAAAAGATGGCATTTTAATTTGTCTTCGGGATTTTTTAAAATATTGTTTATATATTTTTTAATAAATATAAAAGTTAAAAAATCACTCTTTTTAAAGAGTTTTTTAGCTCTAGGGCATGAATTTTCAAACCTTTTGTCCAAAATTAATATTCCTGAAGACAAATTATTAAAAATATAATAGAGAAAGTCTGTACAAAATTTCATAACTGTACTATATAAGGAACTTGAGATACATCCTTTTAAAGTTGAGGAATCGCAAAAAAACTGATTCCGAGATAAATGGACTTAAAGATTTAGGTATACGTAAAAGCTAAGATTTGTAGCAGTGGATTTTCAGCAATATGTGCAAGTCGAACTTTATTGTGAATTTCTTTGAGGTGATTTTTCGCAGTAACCTTTGTAGAACACACCACATGTTTTAAGTGTCTGCTAAATGTTTTTGATTCCATTACACTTAAATTCATGTATGTGGAAAATAATTCGAGCCCAGCATGTCCCTTTCCTAATGCTGTAGCTGCTTGAACAGCTCTTCTGTTGATACTAAATGGAGTTTTAGTTGTCTTCGTTGACAGACGTTGTGACGAGAACGTAATAAATTGAAAGTCACACCCAGGTAGCACAGAGATATTGCCCAATATCAAAATTGCAATATTGTGCAATATTAAATGGACCCCCCTAAATGATATTCCTGAATATCATTTTTTGACATTGAGAGATATCGGTTTAACATTTCTGAATATTGTTTTCTGATATTCCTGAATATCATTTTTTGACATTGAGAGATATATCGGTTTAACATTTCTGAATATTGTTTTCTGATATTCCTGAATATTATTTTTTGACATTGAGAGAGATCAATTTCCAACATTTCTGAATATTGTTTTCAGATATTCAGGAATATTTTTTTCTGATATTTCTAAATATTATTTTTTTGACATTGTGAGATATCAGTTTCCAACATTTCTGAATATTGTTTTCAGATATTCCTTAATATTATTTTTTGACATCGAGAGATATCATTTTCCAATATTTCTGCACATGCTTCTCCCACCATTCCTATATTACATCAAACATTTAGAGAACCACAGAAAAATTTTCATTTCATTTTAAAGCATTAAATTTTTTTCTTTGGAGTTAGAATTTCAAACCAATGAACATCTATATGCGAAAATTAGTCAAGCCCCCCCCCCCAACACACACAATTTCTTTTACAATTAATATTTTCTCCCTCACAAGTAGAAGCCCAAGCGTATAACATTGACCTGATGCTTTAATAGGTTAGCTATAACATTTTCTTTTAATAAGGGAAAAAAAATTTTGTACACGAGTTTATATTTGATGGTGCTAAAAGATCATTCTTTACAGATTCTGACTCTCCTTTTGGAGAATGTAAATGCTTTTATGCTCAAATTTTGCAGCAATTTATAGTGTAGAGTACAATTAAAAGCTTTATACACCCTCCAAAATTTTCTGTGGTTCTCTAAATGTTTGATGTAATATAGGGGTGGTGGGAGAAGCATGTGCAGAAATATTGGAAAATGATATCTCTCGATGTCAAAAAATATTAAGGAATATCTGAAAACAATATTTTCTTTTAATAAGGAAAAAAATTTGTACGAGTTTATATTTGATGGTGCTAAAGATCATTCTTTACAGATTCTGACTCTCCTTTTGGAGAATGTAAATGCCTTTTATGCTCAAATTTTGCAGCAATTTATAGTGTAGAGTACAATTAAAAGCTTGTACACCCTCCAAAAAAAGTATTCGAGCAAGAGATAAATTTCCCAATTTAGATTTGAGAATAAAAATTGAGTTTTTGAAAAATGCACAACTTTGCAGAAATGTGGCAAGTCATATTTATGCATAGCCTAATTCATATCCCATGATAAAGAATTTTTAATATACGAAACCATCGTATGAAATTTATGTCTTGCTCGAATACTTTTTCTGGAGGGTGTACAAATATACCTGAAACTTTTACTATAGGAAGCTGCTTTATAATCGCCTATGGATTATAAAATTTACTAGAGTAGCCACTACTCATAAAATCCACAAAGACAATATATTTTTAATTAATACAGCTCTGCTATAACAACCTCAGTGTTAAATCAAACTGCATACTCTTTTCTTTGGTCAACACAGTTTATCTAGAATTTTTCAGAAAGATTGTGGGAGTTATTACCAATTTCAAAGTATACAATAAATGTTTGCCATATGTGTAAAGAAAGGAAAAGGGGGGGGGCAGGAAGTATAAATAGAGCTTTTCTTCGAGTAAAATAATAGCTATTAAAGAAAAATAAAATTCCAGTAATATGCTCATATTTCTTTTTTTACTCTGTACTTACCTTGAAATGTTTTCCACAAAATGGAATATGCCATTGGAGGTTACCCCCCACCCCTAAATTTATATTAATTTCCATGAAGCACTAATGCACCTGATACAATAAATTGATTTTCAATATATTTGTATCAAAAGTTATTCTCTTAAGCCTTTGGATTGCATTAAAATATACAAGAGGAGGTGAATGAAAGTTCCATTTATGAGTGATTAAATATACTTCTTTATAACGTTTCAATGTACAGTAAAACCTTGATAATCCAATGCTCCATGATATTCAAGGTGCCACCTTGGTTAATGCAGAAGATTCATGATCAGACTTCGGATGCTTACACATCCATCTGCAATTGATTACTAGAGCTGATTAGGATTACGACTATTGCCAATTTCTAAAAGGATTATGATAAGTTACTGTTAAATTTGCAAAAAGGTAGTAATTTCGATCTTAAAGAAACCAAATATTCCAAAAATTCTGGAGTAATGCAATTTTATTGCAGTATTTCTATAGAATTTGTAAAACAGCATTTTAAGCAATTACATTCGATTGTAATTGTTTAGAAGTCTGGACATGATCTGCAGTATGTTTGAAACTAATTGTGATTAATGATTGTCAGTGTTATCCGAGTCATGCTAGATCCTGACCACCTCTGATAGTCGGGGTTCTACGGTAACTTGATCGAAAACCAAATATTATTGGTTGTAAACAACAGAACAAGAAAATATTAAGCTAAATAAATAAATTTTTATTTGGAATAAAATCTTTTTGTGTCTATACTTTAAGATTTTCATTAAATTGGAAATGTCATTAAAATTGAGTAATGCTTAAAATTGCACAATCGTGAATTTGAAAAACTAAAGTTTTAATTCATGCAAAACAAAATGCGCTTTGAACAGCTTACTGGAAAAGGATTAACTCTGGTAAAAAAATTAGTACTGTATGTTTTTAATGTAATATTCCTAATTATAAATGCATTTCAAATTAAGCTTTCTTTCCAAAAAAATTAGATAAAACAGTTTTCATATTTTATTTTTATAAACAAAATCATAAGTTTTCTCCAAAATTGTCCACAGTATGAAATGTTAATGAACAATCTGAAACACGAATCTTTTTTTTATTCCAATCAGATGCTCCGGCTAAGCTTCGGCCAAACATGTCTGCCAAAACCTCACGGTCTTTGTCCTTGAACTTCAAAGAAGCAGCAGCTACAAAAGAAAGAAAAAAAGAAAGCTGTTCAGACATGTGATTGCTACATGATAAAATTAGCTGAAATATTTTAACCTCATGGTTGTTTGAAAGGTTTAAATTATCAGAATGAAATTTAGTTAGTTTCCTCCACCAAAAATCAGGAAATTTAGCATTTTTAAATTAATAACTAGCAGAAGAATCAGATTTGACTTTTCGTTACTCTCTTTTACTCTTAAAATAATGTACTGTGACTGTAAAAAAAAAAAAAAAAGATTGATGAATATTTTAAACACTGATATTGGAAAAACTTAAATAAAAAATACATTGCTCATTTCAAAACATGTCAAAATGGTATATTGTTTTATGCTGTTTTTTTTTTAATTACCTTGTGAGCTAGTAATATTTTTTAACATTACTAACTCACAAGGTCCAATAATTCTTAATTAGATTGGTTTTAGTATTATTAGTGGCACCAAAAGTTGCTTAGACTTGGTACAAAAAAAGGGGGGAGGGAGTAATAACAGATAACAGACTGTTAGTGATAAATTTTAAGTTGGCCATGGAAGGTAAATTTCCATTAAAATGTTTTTCTAAGGAAATCTAGAATTTAAAAATAAACAAATGACACTTTTATGGCACCACACTGACTATTCACCCCAAATGGATTCTCATTCCTAAAGATTAAGCACGTTGATTACTTTATGAATTAGTTTTACATAATATTCTACCAAATCTTTAAGTTAGATATTGACTGCATTATCCTTCTTTTATTTTCTATTCAAGTTATAACCATTAATTTTTCTCTAATTTTATTTGGGGCATCTCATTTAATTTTATAATAGGCTTATAAAAGCCCTAAACTTTTCTAAGTCCAAGATTCTGTTTAAAAGACATTAAAATTTAATTTTTATGCAGCTTTTTGGGACTACTTTATAAGGAGGATGTGGATAGTGGGCCATCTCTCAATATGAGGTAAATAGATGTTCATTGTTTGAGCTTCACAACTTTACTCAAAAGGTAGCATTTGATTGCTCTCAAAGGAAACTAGTAACAAGCTTTGACAAACAACAATCTAGTATTTTAAAAAAGAAAAGCATTGCTAATAAATAATCATGCATACCCAATATAACATTAAGGGTCTCGTTATAAGTTTGAAATGATCTTTTTCCTTTCCTTCCAAATCTGCTGAACTGTAGCGCAATATCTTGAGAAAGAACTTTCTTTGTTAAACTCAAGACAAACGATCGTTCGGATTTCCCATATCCCGAATTATAGAGAAACCGGACCTGGAGGAAAAAAAAAAGTTATAGATACATTTGACATTTCTTATTAAAACAGCTAAAATCCAATTTGTTTTTACCAGTCTAGTAGAAAAATCTGCATCATTTTTTATCTTGGCATTTAACTGCTCAAGATCCTCTATAGTTGACAAGGGGAGGTTTATATTCTCCGGTAAAACATCTAATAGAGGAACAGAATTCATCTCCACTGTGCGAGACTTCTTGAATCCTTCTAATTTGGCATCTACAGCATCTACCTTTTTCCCAAGTTCAGTAATTGCTTTGGTCATTTTTTCTAGAGATGTTAATACTTGAGTACCTTCAAAAAGTAATACATTAAGAATTAATTATTTGTTACAAATATTATTAAGTTAATAAACATTAATCAACCCAGTGATTGAGGCCTGGATTAATCTGTAATAAGGATAAAGGATTACAATCTGAAATAAAGATAAGAATTCAAAACTTTTTTTTTTTTTCAAAAATGAATGATAGAATGAAAGTTATTGAGTTAACACATATCATGGTGATTACTTCGTATTTACATGGTTGATTAACACCCTGATATATTTTCAAATATTCTCAGAAATACAATCAGCAATGCAGTTGAGGTATCATTTTTAAATGTAAGTTGAATTGACACATTGTTAAGGTGTTTAAAATGAACAGTTTGCATTTTTTTTTTTTTTTTTTTTTTTTTCTGTTTGAAATTTTAGCTTCACATAGGGTCATGATGTTAAAAAGTAGAATTCGTAAAAGAGCTCAGAAATAAAAGAAAGGGGGGGGGGGATAAAATTTTGATTTGCATAATTTTTTAAAAAATATCTGAACAGTAATTTAATTCATTATGAAAACACTTAATTTCTTAAAGTTCTATTTCAATTTAAGATTTTTATCATTAACAAAACTATAAATCCTAATTCCATTCTGTTGCTTTTATAAAAAATAGGAATCTCTGTTTTCTATCAGTTGTAAGTTTTTAAAAGTACAGAAGTATAAAGAACAATACCAACAAAACTAATTAGGGAAATTTGGCTTACACTAAAATATGTTGAGAGAATTTGCACTTCTGTTGTACAGTTTTGTACACTAGCTTTATTTATTTTTATTCTGTACTCTGCTATATTTTAATTACAATTATTACTCATACCACCATTTTTTTGGCGGACAAGGAAGCGGTAAACATTGGATAATGTACTTTTTTTTTAATTAAAAAAAAGATAACCCTTTGTCCAAGACAAATGTGTCCATATGTTTTGCTATACTATATTTCTGATTGCAGAATTTTGTACATTTTATTTATGTATATATATAGCTTGATATGTTTTAATGGCATGCTACATTGAAGTTTCTGTTACCTATAATTTGCAAAAGCTAATAATTATTTAATCAAAAGAATATGCAGTGAAGTTTTAAGAAACAAATTTATGCATACATTTATTTTTATTTTTTGGAGGGCAGTGCCAAGTCTCCTTTTTGAGTAAGACCTAATTTTATGTTGGTCTGTGGTTTGAAGTTTGCATTTCTATTTTGCAAATTTTCAAGTTCAGTTATCACGTATTTCAATTTTACCCATTTTGCCCCCAAAATAACTGGGTTTGTTCACCCTAAACCACATTTTTTAAAATAATAATAATAAAAAAAAACCAGGTTTTTTTACAACCCTGATATTAAGAGAAAACTAAAATGAGAAAACTTTCACATTGACATAATATATTGCAAATTAAAAGACTCAAATTACTTACATATTGCATTTGAGCTTATTTCTCTCTGCCCAATATTCTGGTTCTTAGCATGATTCTGAGAATCTACAATTACACACACACACACCAAAAAAAAAAAAAAAAAAGAATTATCAAATCATCAACACTTAAATTTTTACATTATATAACTGGGCGCTCTGAGTTAAAGAATGGAATGGTCCATTTCTGGAAAAAAGGGCGCATTTTTAGCAGATCATCAGCATTAATCACAGAGCGATAAGTTGGGGCGTAATTTTTTATTACAATGTCAGACAGGGGCACTTATTTTAACGAAAAAGCAGGCAGTACACTGCATTCTGCGAAATAAGCATAGAACGAACTCTGCTTTTAGCTTTTTTTCTATGCACCTACAGAGCTCACAACTCGTGCGGAAGTTTCATTAGTATTTAAACCAACCAATCTAAAAACTGACATAAACTTTAAAAGCAATTTTTAATGGGATTCAATGCTTGAATTTTATTTTTGCTAGATCCGAAATATATTGAGAGCTACATTTTCAATTTCATTAATCAACATTCAAAATTTACAAAACTGAAATGATCAGTAAAGCAGTTTGAAGCAGACAGTCCGTCAAATTAAGACAATGAGAGTTGTGTCATAACTGGGAATTAAA